>QZGG01003209.1:0-26385 GCA_006409495.1 Sedum album
ATTAGAAAACAGCTGATCTACCTAATCTCAGCTATTTTCTTCAATTTCTTCAATCAGGCTCAATACATATAAGGATGTTTGACCCTGTGTTTGAAACTGAAAATGTCCTCTTAAAGCTTCTTCAAATGGTTGACATTTCTGAACCCATAAAACAATCTCCCAGTGGCATATTTTTAAACATCAACCTGATGGCATGTATCAGGTTCAGTATACATTACACTTCTCTAATCAAACAGTATATATAGGCCACCATTCCATTACCATTCTCAAGCTCACGGAAATATGGCAATGGTGGTCTCTTACCTGGCTGTGGCATTTTTGCTTGCGACAGTGGCCAACGCCAATATTCACTATGTTGATTGGAAACTTGGCATAAACTATAAAGCATGGGCTTCGCCAAATCCCATTATGGTCGGCGACACTCTTGGTAAACCTGGTTATTTGGTAAAATGATTCAATTATCTCATAATAAATAATTAACTCAATATATGTTTTGCAGTGTTCAGTTACCTTGCAGGTTCCCACAGTGTGCTTCTGGTTTCGAAACAAGACTATGATTCCTGCAGAACTTCGAATCCGACATCAGCTGACGGAAGTGGATTAACGTATGTTTGGCCGTTAACACCGGGATTATTATACATCATCTGTGGAACACCAGGCCATTGCGAGCAAGGAATGAAGCTTGAACTTACCATATTGGGATACAATTCATATGGTACTCCTCCCCCACCAGCCGGAACTTATTCATATTCTCCACCAGCCGTAACTTATTCACCGCCAACGGAAACATATCCGAAGCGAAATTCAGCACACAGATTCAGCTCAGCTGGGTCTTTTGCATTAATATTTGCATTGATGGCAATGTGTGCTATCTGATCTGAGCAAGGTCAACATACACGTCAAGAAGTAATATATTGAGTGTGATTTTTCATATTCTTGTTGATGGTTTGGTTTATTCTCTTTTCAACAATGCTTCAAGAAATAATATTACTGAATATGTTTTGTACCATTGTATCATATGCGGTATGTGTTTATAGAGTGCAGTTTCTTTGCGATCCCTTTATGCACATGTGCAGTTTGAAGATTGAGTGTTTATTGAGTGTTTCAAGATAGCTTGAAGATTGCAAGCAAGACAAGCAACTGTAATTTTATTTAATTTTCAACAAGTTAAACATACAGCTATCAAGTCGCTAATCGAACTCAGAAGAAGCAAAATACGATCAACGTGCTTTGTATCATAGTATATAATTTCTTAAAAATACAGCTTTTTAAGGAGTCTTTTCTCCCGAAGAAACCATCACCATGTTGAGTCGGGTTTTGATTTTTTTCATCACTCGATTTTCTTCATGTGGGGATATATTGTTGAAAAATTGTTTTAATTTGATGTGAAGAAAATAGATTGTTCAATATCATGAAATGGAGTAGTTTTGTCATGAAATTGAGTAGTTTTGTGACATAATTGTGTTAGAATAAATGAGCATGAAAAGACCAAAACAATATTGTTTTCGACTTATGAAAAACCATTGTCTTTGTTACTCGTTTTGACCGAGTAAGGAAATCAATTTTCCGGGGTTTTGTTGGATGTTACAACAACAAAGATGAGGGGGTGGTGGTTTGACGGGTCACGGATGAATGGTTTTGAGAAATATCGATGCTCTTTATCAAAGTGTGATTCCTTCTTGAGTGAAATCATTAAAAATATCGAGTTTTTTTATTTTGTTAGTCCTACTAATGTATGACACGTTTTTGAGCAAAAAAAAGAAAAGTAGTTAGATTAAAGTTAGAATAGTAAATACCTATAGACGCAAAACTGGAAGATGAAGATGCAACATGAGATGACACACCAAGAGCGGAATGCGCGATAGAGTAGTTCGCAGCAATACTGGAAAATTTATATCCCTGGATAATCATGAATCCAAGAAGATCTTAACTGTCATTCTCAACTACTCGTGTACTTTGTTAATTCGCTTCTTTATTTTAATTCAAAATTAATTTAATCTTAATCGTCAGATCAATCAAAACCAACAATTTAAAATGATATCGTCATATCTAACAAAACTTTAATATCTTGAACTCTATAAATTAATTGCTTAATTGATCAAGTATTAATACACGTTGGCAAGTGAGTATGCTGGTGCTTATCAAACATTCGAATAGACTTACTTGTCCTCCATCATACAAATGATGATAGAGTTTCTATGCTTCAAGTATATTTTGTTAGATGGATAGACATAATATAAGTTGATGATTTAATTAATTTGACGATTGAGATTAAATATGGTATTTTAAAGCGTTTGAATTTGTAAAATATACGCACGATTAGAAATAGATGATTATCAATAGCAACGACCGTCATCCATGGTTCTCAAAGAAACCTCAGTAACGAAAGAAAGGGAGGAAAGCGGAGAAGAAACAGATGTAGAAATAGAAAAAACTTCCGAAACGAAGTGGACTAAAGAGGAACAAGAGGGATCCACCGAAGAAGATCCTTCTCCTTCCCTTTTTTCGGAAGAAAAGGAGGATCCGGACAAAATCGATGAAGATGAAACGGAAGAGATCCGAGTGAACGAAAAAGAAAAAACAAAGGATGAGTTCCACTTTCAATTTAAAGAGACATGCTATCAAAATAGCCCAGTTTTTGAAACTTCTTATCTGTATGGGAATCAAGAAACTTCGAAGTTAGAAATACTTAAAAAAAAGAAAAGAAATTAGTAAATACAAAAAACATAGTTTCCTTTTGACTCTTCTACATCTGTTTCTTTCTGCACGTGCCATGAATTTCGAGAACCAGATCCATTTGTTTTTTTGGCGATTAACACCCTTTATCCTAAATTTTAACTTAGATAGTAAGGTTGTAAGGAGACAAGTATATTTTGTTAGATGGATAGACATAATATAAATTGATGATTCAATTAATTTGATGATTAAGATTAAATATGGTATTTTAAAGCGTTTGAATTTGTAAAATATACGCACGATTAGAAAATGATGATTACCATTATCAACCGTTGTGATCGCGTAGAAAAGTAAGGTAGAAAAATGAGGACAGTAGATTAAGAAGAATTGCCTTTTTTTTTATTCAAGGTGAGATTGTTCCATAGAAAAAGATCTTACAATGCGAGCAAATGAAGCAAACCGAAGGGACAAAACACAAAGACATTTCTATATCGAGGAAGTCTCATTCATGACGATTGAAGAGCAGGCCGCGCTCGGCACCATCCCAACGAACTCACCAAAGTCCATAACCCACCGGACTCGAGAAGACTCACCACAGCAGCCAAGACATAAAACGGGAGGACCTCAAGGCTCATAGACCAGAAAAACAAAGAGCAGGGACAGGACAACAAAGCCCAGGCGAGGGAGACAAGCATCAAGACCCAGCAGTGGACACCAGCACCTAGACCCAGCCCAGCAGGCCCAACATCATCCAGGCCCACGACGCAGAAACCCTAGCACACCTCTCCACTCGCGCCGCCACCACTCGCGCCGCCAGACCGAGTCCACGCCGCTCCACTCACGCCGGCGGACCGAATCCAAGCCGCCGCCGAAACCGAATCCAGCCCCGCCGTCGACCAACCCAGCCGTCAACCACCCGAATCCATCCACGAAACCTCAGCCGCCTCCGCCCCGAGCCCCAGTGCCCGCACTCCGTAGATCCAGCCGTCCCCGACCCCAGTCCACCCTCCCGTCTCCATCCGGCGCTCAGATCCGACCGACGCACATCTCCGCGGTCCCATCCGAAAGCTCGTCCACCATCAGGCCGAAAATCGCACGGAGGCTTGGATTAACGACCAAGCCCTTTCTTCCCGCAAAAGGCGACATTCAACCCGTGACCGAGCAAACAGATCCACGGCAGACCGCCCTCGAACCACCACATAACAATCCCCCGAAGCGGGGTCAGAAAAACAAGTACATGGCTTGAGGAAAAGCTAGCACACGGCTAGAGGAAAGCAAGAGCATAGAAGCTCCATTATTGAAAGGGAAAGACATAACAGGAAAGGGAAACCGAAAGGAAAGCAAACTAAGGCCGAAAAGGAAACGGGGGCGGAGGAGGAACAGCCACCTCCGAGGAGGCCGACCTCCTCAGCCCAGATCTGAAACTCGTACGGAAAATCCTTTTAAAGAGAGGTTGGGACACTTAGAAGAATTGCCTTTCAAAATGGGTAACTTGGTATTCAGTGTACTTTAAATATTTAAATACTTGGACAGCTTGATCAGGTTTTAAATACAAGCTGGCAACTTAGAAAGCAGGTACTTAAAAATGTGCACATCACTTTTCCTTGTGCTCCAGCATCATACCAACAATGACAGAGTTTCTATATTCAAGTTGAAGTTCTATAAGGGTTGGACTAGGGCAACTTATGACCTATATCCAATCCAACCATGTCAGTTGCATCAGGCTCAGGCATATAAGGATGTTTGACCCTGTGTTTGAAACTGAAAATGTCCTCTTAAAGCTTCTTCAAATGGTTGACATTTCTGAACCCATAAAACAATCTCCCAGTGGCATATTTGTAAACATCAACCTGATGGCATGTATCAGGTTCAGTATACATTACACTTCCCTTATCAAACAGTATATATAAGCCATCATTCCATCACCATTCTCAAGCTCACAGAAAGATGCCAATGGTGGTCTCTTACCTGGCTGTGGCATTTTTGCTTGCGACAGTGGCCAACGCCACGACTCACTATATTGATTGGAGACTTGGCAATAACTATAAAGCATGGGCTTCAGCAAATCCCATTAGTGTCGGCGACACTCTTGGTAAACCTGGTTATATTGGTAGAATGATTCAATAATGATCTCATAATAAATAATTAACTGAATTTCAATATATATTTTGCAGTGTTCAGTTACCTTGCAGGTTACCACAGTGTGCTTCTGGTTTCGAAACAAGACTATGATTCCTGCAGAACTTCGAATCCGATATCAGGTGACGGAAGTGGATTAACGTATGTTTGGCCGTATACACCGGGATTATTATACATCATCTGTGGAACACCAGGCCATTGCGAGCAAGGAATGAAGCTTGAACTTACCATATTGGGATACAATTCATATGGTACTCCTCCCCCACCACCCGTAACTTATAAATATTCTCCACCCCCACCGGCCGTAACTTATAAATATTCTCCACCCCCACCCGCCGTAACTTATACATATTCTCCACCCCACCAGCCGTAACTTATACATATTCTCCACCCCCACCAGCCGTAACTTATAAACATTCTCCACCCCCACCAGCCATAACTTATTCATATTCGCCGCCAACGGGAACATATCTGAAGCCAAATTCAGCACACAGATTCAGTTCAGCTGGTTCTTTTGCACTGATATTTGTATTGATGGCAATGTGTGCTGTCTGATCTGAGCAAGTTCAACATACACGTCAAGAAGTAATATATTGAGTGTGAATTTTCATATTCTTGTTGGTTTGGTTTATTCTTTTCAACAATGCTTTAAGAGATAATATTACTGAATATGTTTTGTACCATTGTATCATACGCAGTGTGTGCTTATAGAGTGCAGTTCCTTTGCGACCCCTTCTGCACATGTGTACATTTTGACCATCTGCATTTTCGAATTAACTGTATAAACATTTGAACGCGTGTGTACACTTTGACCTTTTACAAAAAATTTTTTGAAAAAGTGAGATTTCGTTTACCTGTGTCTCAAGGTCGCGATGCTTATATGTACTTATGATGAAACCCAAATTTACTTATTATCAACAAAAAATAATTTCAATTCCTTAGCTTCTTCACTTGGTGTCATTCATGATCCATAAACTTATACTATCCTGGTTGCACATTTTTAACACAGAGAACAACCTGACATTTATGCTGAGTGCTAACCATAACTCTAATCTGAATCGGTCGACCTAGTTTTCCTCATATTATAACAATTCCCATATGCACGATCTTTTCATTACAATTCTCATAGCCCGTTTTAAGCTCGCAAAAAGTTCAGTATTGCTTATTACAACAGCCAAGACAAAAACTTACACTGTTGGAGGAGATTATTGAGCATGATCAGGATCCACCGGACTGATCTGCTCTTGGCGGCTGATTCAGGGATCTGCATGTATGCAGGGATCTGCATGTAATTATGTTTTAGGGGTCTCGATGTAATTTTACAGTTTTGAGGGGTGTTTTTGTATTTTGTAAAAGTTGGGTCTGTCATGTACAAAATCAATTTTCGCGCCTCAGATCAATTCAATTGAGTTTTTCCCCAATTCACTTTTTGATCCGGCGATTGGCGATTTCGAGCTCGCCGGCGTTCGTTCCTTCTCCGGCGAAGCTCCGATCCTTCGTTCTACATGGTATCAGAGCGGGATTGATCGTCTTGTAAGTTTCTTGTACTCAGAACTTCGTCGATTTTGTGTTTCTTGTTTCTTGAACCCTAGTTTTTCCAATGGCTGCGGAATCGAGTAATGCTGCTAGTGTTTCTGTCATGAGTCGTTTGGAGAGGGCTCTGTTTGTGAGTCCTAATGAGAACATATCAGTTTCTTTAGTTTCTGAGAAGTTGATTGGATCTGAGAATTACATTCCTTGGAAGAAGTCCATGGAGATGGTTCTTGATTTCAAGCATAAGCTTGCTTTTGTTAGAGGACGCATAGCTAAACCGACTGATGAGATTCAGTTAGAAAGTTGGGAACGGTGTAGTCGAGTTGTTCAGTCATGGCTTATCAGTTCAGTGTCACCAGAAATAGGCAAAGCTTTAGTTCATTCTGCAGATTGCATTCAAGCATGGTCAGAGTTGGAGAACAGATTTGCAACAACTAATGGACCTAGAATTTATGCTTTGCGTGAGGAAATAGCAGCCTTGAAACAAGGAGATATGAGCATTGAAGCTTACTATGGTAAACTGAGAACTCTGTGGGGAGATGAGGAAGCCTTGACTGATAACAAGTTGTGTGATCTTGGAGATGCATGCAAGTCAACAAAATGCTTGAATGATAGAAGAGTCATGGACAAAGTCATGAAGTTTCTTATGGGTTTGAATGAGGCTCATTTTCAGATAAGGAGTCAAATACTGCCCATGGATCCTTTACCTACCATTGACAAGGTCTATGCAATGATTATACAAGATGAAACACAGAGGGGAATTAACAGACCAGCTATCAGTGATGCATCAGCTATGTTCAGCAGTAATACTGGAAATAGTCAGAATCAGAACAACAAAGGCAATGATCAGTCAGGCAACAACAAAAAGGGAAAGAGGCCTGTTTGTGCACATTGTCAGATGGTTGGTCACACCAAGGAGAAATGCTTCAAACTTCATGGTTATCCACCATGGCACAGGGCTTACAAAGGTCCTAAGAATGCTGTTAATAATGTTGTGACTGAATCTGGAAGTGCAGGACAAGATAATGCTTCAGATGCAAGTGTTAAAGAGTCTGCTCAAATGATCAGTCCAGATGACACAGGAGCAAATAAGCAAGTTGATGAATCTGCTCAATGGCATCAATATGAATCATGAGCATGTTGCAGGTATCACATGTCTATCTTCCATTAAAAGTAATCAGGATGTATGGATTATAGATAGTGGTGCAACAGATCATATAACTCCATATGAAAATGTTCTTGAGGATGTGAGGCCTTTACAAATCCCATTTAGTGTATTAATGCCTACTGGTGATAGAGTTTCAGTAACTCATGCTGGAAATTGTGTCTTGACTGATAAGATCATTTTACATGGAGTTCTTCTGGTGCCTAAGATTAAGTTCAATCTTATATCTGTTGCAAAGTTAGCAAGTGATTCTGATTTGAAGGTTACTTTTACTGATAAATGCTGCGAAATACAGGACTCAGTAGGGGTGACTATGAAAGAGACTGGTGAACTAGTTGGAGGATTGTATCAGTTCAGAAGGGCAGTGAAGGCAAAGTGTTTGACTGCACAGGCTGGGAAGAATCTAGATTTCATTTGGCATCAAAGATTAGGACATGTTCCTTTTGATAAACTGAGGTGTATTCCACAAGTAAAATGTAATAAAAGTTTACAATGTGACATTTGCCCTCAAGCAAGGCAGAATAGACTTCCTTTTCATGAAAGTGTCTCTTCTAGCAGCTGTTTTATTGATTTAGTCCATGCAGATATTGGGGACCCTATAAGTTCTCAACTCTTACTGGTGCAAGGTATTCTTACTGTTGTTGAAAAATCCAGATGTACATGGACTTATTTGATGGAGCATAAAGGATAGCAGCTGATCAGCTTATGCTCTTATTAATGGTTGAGACTCATTTGATAGAAAGTGAAAGTTGTGAGAACAAAGAGGGCAGGAATTTTGAGTCATAAGTTGGCTAATTTTTTGTCAAAGGGTTGTTTACATCAAGATCATGTGCTTACAGTCCTCAACAGAATGGCAGAGTTGAGAGAAAGCATAAACATCTTCTGGAAACAGCCAGGGCTCTGAAGTTTCAATCAAAAGTACCAGATTGTTATTTGATTGTGTGTTGACTGCAACATACATTATTAACAGCAGGCTTCCATCAACAGTTTTGGCTGGAAAATCACCATTTGAGGTACTGTTTCAGAAAATACCTGATTATCAACATTTGAAAGTTTTTGGATGTGTGTTACATGACAAATACTTTGCCAAATAAATCCAAATTTGAACCTAGAGCTCAGGCTTGTGTGTTCTTGGGTACCCATTTGGACAGAAAGGATATAAGTTGCTGGACCTTACAACCAACAATATTCATGTGAGTAGAGATGTTGTATTTTTTGAAGATCAGTTCCCTTTCTCTGATGATAAAAGATCAGGTGCTTCTTCAAATCCAGTTATGCCAATATGTCCTACTGTGCCCAGAATCACTGATGATAATGAACTTCTAGATCATAATACAACAGCTAATATTCATGATGCAGTTGTTCCTTCTGAACCTGCTCATGTTGAGAGTGATCAGGATAATACTACTCTGAGGAGATCTTCTAGGATTCCTAGACCATCAGTTCGACTGGAGGGTTATTTGTGTAATCAGGTGACAAATTCTTCATTGTACCCTATTCACAAGTATGTTGATTACTCAGGTTGTTCTGTTAATTTTCAGCACTATGCTTTGCAACTAGCATCAGATGTTGAACCCACCAGTTTCAAACAGGCTCAGAAGTTTCCTGAATGGGTTCAGGCTATGGAAGCTGAACTAAAGGCCTTGCAAGAGAATGATACATGGGTCATAACTGATCTACCCAAAGACAAGAATCCTGTTGGTGCAAATGGGTGTACAAGGTCAAAAGAAATTCAGATGGATCTGTTGAGAGATTTAAAGCCAGACTTGTAGCAAAGGGCTTCACACAAATGGAAGGCTTAGATTACAATGAAACTTTTGCACCTGTGGTCAAGATGACCACAGTGAGGACATTGTTGGCTGTGGCTGCTGTTAGAAATTGGCCATTGTTTCAATTGGATGTGAATAATGCATTCATGCACATTGGATGAAGAAGTATATATGTCATTACCTCCTGGTTTTTATGGATCTGAAAAAGCTCAGGGCAAAGTATGTAAATTGAGAAAAAGCCTTTATGGCTTGAAGCAAGCTTCTAGGCAGTGGTATGCAAAATTCAGTGATGCTTTGATCAGGTTTGGTTTCACTCAGAGTCAGAATGATCATTCATTGTTTACCATTCATAATTCAGATGATTTTATTGCCTTGTTGGTTTATGTTGATGATGTGGTGCTGACTGGGACAAATTCTGAATTGATTGAGAAAGTCAAGTGTTTCATTAATTCTCAGTTCAAGATTAAAGATCTTGGTTGCTTGAAGTTCTTCCTTGGCATTGAAGTTGCCAGATCAGATAGTGGAATTTTTCTTAATCAAAGGAAATATATTCTTGATCTATTGTCTGAAGCTGGGATGCTTGGGTGCAAACCTCTGTCTTACCAATGCAGACTGATCATAAGCTTGCTTTGTCCACGTCTGAATTGTTGGAGGATCCTTTATCTTACAGAAGGTTGGTTGGCCAACTCATTTATTTGTGTGTTACAAGGCCTGACATCTGCTATGCTGTTCATATATTGAGCCAGTTCATGGCAAATCCAAGAGTTGATCACATGACTGCTGCTCATAAAGTCCTCAGATATCTCAAACAAGCACCTGCGCAAGGTTTATTCTACTCAGCCAAGTCACCTTTGGTTTTGTCTGCATATTGTGATGCAGATTGGGGTGCTTGCCCCCTCACACGCAAGTCAATCTCTGGTTATGCAGTAATGTTGGGTGATTCTCTGATTTCTTGGAAATCCAAAAAGCAAGCGATCGTGTCTCGTTCCTCTGCTGAAGCTGAGTATCGAGCTATGGCGAATGCTTGTGAATTGGTTTGGATCCAGAGGCTCCTCTTGATTTCCAGGTGCATATACCCACTCCAGTCAGCTTGTTTTGTGATAATGTGGCTGCCATGCACATTGTTCGTAATCCTGTGTTCCATGAGCGCACTAAACACATCGAGTTGGACTGTCACTTGATTCGACAGCACTTCTGTTCTGGCTTCATCACTCCCGAGTTCATCCCTTCCAGTGATCAACCTGCAGACATGCTTACGAAGGCTATTTCTTCTGATGGTTGAGTCGATTGTGTTCCAAGCTCAAGGTTTCGAATGCTCTCCACACCTTGCGCTTGCGGGGGGGTATTGAGCATGATCAGGATCCACCGGACTGATCTGCTCTTGGCGGCTGATTCAGGGATCTGCATGTATGCAGGGATCTGCATGTAATTATGTTTTAGGGGTCTCGATGTAATTTTACAGTTTTGAGGGGTGTTTTTGTAATTTGTAAAAGTTGGGTCTGTCATGTACAAAACCAATTTTCGCGCCTCAGATCAATTCAATTGAGTTTTTCCCCAATTCACTTTTTGATCCGGCGATTGGCGATTTCGAGCTCGCCGGCGTTCGTTCCTTCTCCGGCGAAGCTCCGATCCTTCGTTCTTCAGAGATGCTGATGGTTGGACTACCACATAGACTGTGCTGCACGGGCTTCCGGGAAATCGTTCAAAGCTGGCGATATTCTTGGTAAACTTGCGCAAGGAATGAAGTTACTATTGAACATAACGGGGATCCTCATATTCAGATCATTCACCACCTATACCAACTTCCTGGCAGGAAAAACCATCAAATTCAGTACACAGATTCAGCTCAGCTGGTTATTTGACCCTGACGTTTGCGTTGATGATACTGGCAACCATCTGCGTATAATCGACAAGTGCATCAAACACTATTTTTGTATCACCAGACTTGTTTTGTTGTCTTTTGCTTTTTTCCACTAGTTCACGAGAAAATTAACTTTGAAATTGTTGAATTGTTGAACCTGAACGTTTTTAGTTGTTAGACCAAGAACATATAACCTAACAGTGTTTCACAAGAGCTTCAGAATTGCAAGCAAGACAAACAACTGTAACTTTAATTAATTTTCAACAAGTTAAACATACAGCGACGAACAATGTTGGTTGGCTAATCCAACTCAGAAGAAGCAGAATATGATCAACGTGCATCGTATCATAAGTATATAATTACTTGAAAATACAGTTCTTATGACTTTCTCATTCTTTATCGCTTTAGACTAAATATGATCCACTTAAAGGAATCTTTTATCGCCTGACGATAACTGTAATGCAATATGTAATTGAACAGTAACCTGCAACTGAATTCAGCTGTAACTAGAGTGAAAGAATCTGTCAATGTAATGGGGATATATAACTCCTTATAATTTTCACCTACAAAAGATTATGTTGGGATGTTATTTGCAGAAGTTCAACCCAAATAATTTAAAATGCAAATGAAGTTAAATTCACTTTCTTACCTTCATTTGATGACATTGATGATCCCATAAAACTAATCTTCTAGTCCTAGTTGCATAGTTTATAACACACAGCAACCTTAATTATATGGTCATGATCGCCACTACTAAGTCTCTAATCTCAGGATCAGTCCAGCTTTCTCTCCTCATTTCCCGACATATATATATATATAACATAATTCCAAAATGATTCTCATTGTGTTTCTCAAGCTCGCAAATAGATGGGAATGGTGAGAAATGTGGCAAGTTTCTTGCTAGTGGCGGTTTTGCTAATGACACATGCCAAGGCCACAACTTACACTGTTGGGGAAGCAGATGGTTGGAATTCTGGCATAGACTATAGAGCATGGGCTTCTGGAAAATCCTTCCAAGTTGGCGACATTATTGGTAAGCTTACTTCTCTGGTCTTCTGGTGCATGTCAATAAATGATATCAGTTCATCAGAATTGCAGAAGTATTGAGTCAGTTATAACTGAATGGATCATAAAATTTTGTGCACTTTTTGTATGTTTGCAGTTTTCAAATACACAGTTTATCACGATGTACGCCGTGTTTCAGAAAAAGACTATAACTCTTGCATAACTTCGCATCCAATAGACTATTATAAAAGTACTAGTGGAAACGCAACAATTGTTCTTACTGAAAGGGGAAAGGCGTACTTCGTCTGTGGATCAATAGGCCATTGCAGGCAAGGCATGAAGGTAGTAATTGACTCATCAGGATTACCATATTCAGATAATTCACCACCTCCACCAGCATCAAGATTAAGATCACCACCTCCACCAACTGTCAATTCAGCAAACAGATTCAGCAAAACATGTTCTTTTGCACTTGTTTTGATGATGCTGCTTGCCATAACCATCTGAGCCAGGTCAACACATGTTCAAACACAATCATACTGCGTTATTTATTACTCTTGTTGGTTTTGTTACAACTAACAAGCCAATCAAAATTTTCCTCCAATTAAAGCAATAAACATGTTCTAAGTGTGAGTTGTTTAAAAATGAAATAACAGCTGTTTCTTTGGATATTCTTGTGTAGGTAGAAACAAAGCTGGTGTCTTTTTCAAAGTTCAGTTCAATTCCTAACTGTTTCAAAATACATGTTAGTTTTATCAGTTCAGCCAGCATACTGTGTTTCACTATTCTTAAACAAAGCAAACATTAATTGACAGTAATGTAAACAAATAAAAACATGCCTTGATGTATAAAAAAATCCAAGACAATCATGCCGTTGACAACGTGACAATGAGTTAGTATTTAAATGAAATATATGATTGAAAACTGACCTGTAACTGAAGACAGCAGCAATTAGAAAGGAATGAGTCTGCACTTTCAAAACTCACCTACAACAGATCATGTTGGGATGTTATTTGCAGAAGCTCGATGATATCATATATTCATAGCATGATAATGAAGATACAACATACATTCTTCAACTCGAAATGGAGATATTCTTGATACCATGAAACTAGTCCCTCAGCAGCACATTTTTGACGCAGTAAACCAAACACATCATATAGGCGCGCGACTAGATGACCAATCTCTGAATTTGTTACACATTTTCTGATATATCGTCATTCTCCATGCTCTCAAAACATAGCAAAAAAGTTGGAAGCCTAATATACAAATCTTAGAGTCCCTCATCTGGCTCAAATTCCTGAAAGCGCTATAATTGATCAACCGTGCTCAAATTCTAGAATCCTTCATTTGGCCCAACTGATCTCCAACTATCTTATCTGGATAAGGCATATAGTTACTTGAACAATTTTTAATATTCAAAAATGTCTACTTTTCAACAAAAAAGCTTGTGCTTATAGATGCCTGATGCCAATCTCTATATTTGAAAGATCTGCAAAAACTAAAATGTAAAAAAGTGACCAGAGATTTATGAAATGTAAAAATTTGACTAAAAATTGACCTGTAGCCCAACTTGATATTTAGAAAGGCCAAATCTGTCAATGTGATGGGAATGTTACAACAGAGGGCAAAGGTTCAATAACCTCTTCTTCTTTTTCTTTAAATATTAACCTGCAAAATATCATGTCGGGATGTTATTTGCAGCAGCTCAATGAGAATAGTTGCAGGGTACACATATTAATGAAGAGAAATGATTGTCAATGCCGCTTCACATTGTGACATTCATGATCCCATATAACTAATCCCAGAGTTGCAAATTTTCAACGCAAAAAGAAAATGTCTCGCACACCACCTTTTGGTATCTTTGACATATCTCTGCATCACCAACCCTGAATCAGTCTAACTTGCTACCTTCAGTCTTTGTTAAATATTCCAAAGTTTGTTCTGATCCTCATTGAAGTGCTCTATCATTTCAACATTTCTTCAAGCTCTCAAAAATGGCAATTATAAGGAATGTGCTGAGCTGCTTGGCTTTGACAACCATGCTTATGACACTGGCCAGTGCCGCATCTTACACAGTTGGGGATGCTGACGGTTGGGGTTCTTTCACAAACTATACAGTATGGGTTTCTGATAAATCCTTCAAGGTTGGCGATGAACTAGGTAAGGTTTCTTCTGAACTCATGGTCCATGACTGTATGTTATAATAACGCAGTATTTATCTGCATGAGAAAGATATTTGTGACATGGGTACTATATGATCATGAAATGAAGAGTTATCTGTATATTTGCAGTTTTCATTTACCTTCCAAATCACGATGTGCTAGAAGTTTCAGAACCAGACTATGATCTCTGCGCTACATCCTCTCCAATCGTTACTTACACTGATGGAAGCACAACTATTCCACTTACTGATGTAGGAAAAAGGTACTTCATCTGCGGAACACCAGGCCATTGCGATCAAGGACAGAAGCTTGAAATTGAAACGTTGAGTTCTTCATCCTCACCTCCTCCACCAAGAGCAACTTCGCCTCCTCCACCAAGAGCAACTTCGCCTCCTCCACCAGAAGCGACTGTACCACCACCACCAACCCCTCAGCCATCTTCGGCACATAAAGTAAGCCATGGTTCCATTTTTGCAGTTGCATTGATTATGCTGGCTGCCATAGGAAGGTCGACACCTGCTTAAAACATTATTTAAAGTCTGTGAGTGATTATTCTCATGTTGGTTTAGTTCATTCCATTCAAAATTATTATCAAATAAGCATATTCTGATATGCAATCTGTTTGCACATTCAAATATTATTATCAGGTTCTTTAGAAATTCTTGCAATGCACATTACACACAGCTAACCAGGCACCATTAAATTGAGGAATATGGCTATTAATTATACAAACCCAGTTTTGGGAGATCGGATGCGTGTTAAGAAACACAGCCGCTAGATCAGCTTCTCATGTTAAATGTGTTACTAAATATAAAGCTATGCTTTTAAGGAAATGCCTTACACGTAGTCTGATCCAAAAATTCAAATTACACGTTTTGCCATGCGTGATGCAGAATGATGATAAAGCTTCAAGTATCTCCTGACTTATTGAAAGAAAAAACAATAGTGAAGAATCGCATACCTGTTGGTTGCAAGCACCAGGCACTGCCACAAGAAGATGATCTTCTATTAAAATGATCCAACCTCAGGAAATCCCACTTAATAATTAATCTACTCAAAGGACATCAAAAATCTGCGGCCACACAATTTTTTCGATGATCCTGATAAGATTACACAGCAATCCTTTCATATGCAACTGCAAGCTTTACTTTGATCTTGTAGCATATAAAAAGAAAATATGCGTCAAAGTTTGAGTCAGTCATTCTATACAAAACCCAAAATCAGTGTACTCCATTGGACTATATCCCTCCGGTGCAATTTATCAAACACAGTCTGCACGTATTCATACACCTAAAAGCACCAAATATAGGGTCAAAGAAGGATGAGGAGAGAAGAAATGAGAGTAGGGATTAGCAGGCATTTCTCTGCGCTTCTTATTTTGTTTACGGCCTAAAATTCTTGCAGTACAAGTTTCGGTTAGTACAATTGGTGTGCGACAATATTCTTTTTCTGTCATGCAAAATCACTCCACAAAGCCGGCCTTTTATCCTGTCTCAGTCAAGGTTAAACAATAAAATTAAGGTTCACTACGCCCGAAAATGGCTTAAGGGACAAACTTTGAAGTAGTCACATTATATTTAGTCACATAAGATACCTTATATGACTAACCTAATTAGTTAGTCACATGTATTATCTTATGCGACTACTCTTTAGCGACTACCCAAGGCGAGTCACTTAATAGTACTTATGCGACTAATTTAATTGTGACTTACCAAAATAAGTCCCATAAGGGTCTTTATGCGACAAGATTTCGGGTGACTTACCAAAGTAAGTCACGTAATGGTTATTTTGAAAATTCAACGGACTAATTGTTCCACAACTGACATGATACTTTAATTTCGTACGGCACATTTATTGGTTTTCAACAACCAGATTGTCCTCTTGTGACTTATTTAGACAAAGTTAGTCGCATAAAAGCATTTTTGATCTCAGGTGCACAGGTTGCTGGGAACACTCGATTTCAGTTTGTAAACACATTACTTTCCATCTCTCCTCTCCGGCGATTGGGCATAACTCAGCTGTAGCACCGGCCACAGTCGTGTCTTCATTGAACAAAGTAGTTGATGATATATATTGTGCCTTCATTGAACAAAGTATTCAAAAGAAAGAGAGCTATTAGGGCAGGATGTTGTTGTCACTACCAGCACTGAAAATGCTGCTGCTTTGGGATGACCAGCTGCTCCTCTAACTCACCCTGCTGACCGGAGGTTTTCATTTCGTGTGGTACATATGTGATTAAGTGCAAAATGAAACTCATTCCTTTGTGCAAAATGAAACTCATTCCTTTGTGCAAAATGAAACTCATTCCTTTGTGCAAAATGAAAATTAATGCTGTTGTTTGAAACTCATTTCGTGTGGTATGTGATTAAGTGCAAAATATATATATTGCACACCATTTTGTTTACATTGTAGCTATTTTATTTTGCATTTTATGTAGGGAAAGTTATGGACAAGAGTTGGATGTCGTTGGGAAGATGGGAGACAAGGTACTTGGTGGGCATTAGAAGTTTCGTAGAGTTTGTGAGAGTTAATTCGTCCGAGGATACTCACTTATGTCCTTGCAAGCAATGTAGATTGTGCAATGCAAGAGTGACGTTAGATCAAATGTATATTCATTTGAATGAATATGGTATAATGCATGATTATACAACATGGACATATCACGGAGAAGTTTCTAACCGTCCATCAATGTACCAAATGCGGCGTGAATATCTTAAGAAGAAAAAGGAACAAATGAGCATTCATAGAGGTGGGAGTAGTAGTTGTGCAAATCATGCAATTGAAATCATCAATGATGCATTTTCTATTAGACATGTGCATGAGACGAGGGGAGGAGAAATTAGTGATACGAATACTCAAGTTGAAAATGGTCAATTTGATGATGCAACTTATGATATGTATCAAATGCTTGTTGTGGAAGCACAAAGTCCGATTTATGAAGGTAGTGACAAGAATATTTTGGAAACCATATTAAAAGCAATGCAAGCGAAGGTTGACAATGGATGGTCCGACAAGAGCTTTAATGATCACTTGAAGCTTACAAAAGATTTGCTTCCTTCTCCAAATAAATTTCCTAGTTCATACCGAGATATTAAGAAACTTTTGAAGGGTTTGGACTTGGGTTATGAATCTATTCATGCATGTGAGTATGGGTGCATCCTATTCTACAAAGAATATGAGAGCTTTGATTGTTGTCCGGTGCGCGGTGAATCACGATATATAAAAGAACAATGGAGTAGTAAAATTCCAAGAAAAGTTGTACGATATTTTCCGTTAACTCCTCGATTAAAGCGGCTTTATATGTCTCCGTACATATCAAAATAGATGAGATGGCACGGTGAGAGGATTGCTACCGACGGTGATATTAGGCATCCTTCAGATGGAGTTGCTTGGAAGGAATTTGATTATCAATTTCCTAATTTTGCTTTAGAGATTCGCAATGTAAGACTTGGATTAGCAATCGATGGGTTTAATCCATTTGGCGTAGCGGGTGTTTCTTATAGCACTTAGCCGGTAGTTGTTATGCCTTACAATCTACCACCATCATTGTGTATGAAAAAAGAGTTCAACATTTTAGCTTTGTTGATTTCGGGGCCTAAATCTCCAAAAAAGTGTTTGAGTGTTTTCATGCGTCCTTTAATCGACGAGTTGAAACTTTTATGGGAGGATGGAGTTGTAAACGAGGAAGAAAATGAGGATGATTCATGCAACGAGGAAGAAAATGAGGATGATTCATGCAACGACCCATGTGAAGAAGATCAAGAAGAAGAAATACCGAAAGTGGTGGAAGCATATGATGATCATTCAAGTGACGATGAATATGAAGAATCTTTTGAGGAGGATGAGGATGATCAAGATGAAGACCAAGACTTTGATGATAACCCATAAAAATGTATTCTACTTAAAACATGTGTTGTTAAAATGTTGAAGGATAGTGACTTTGTAGTAATGCATGAAGGATTGTGTTAAGATGTACTGATGCAGGGATGAGTTCTGAGTCGAGATGGTTATCTACTGTTTTTTAACATAAACGATTACTCGCATGACTTACTTTGACCAAAGTTAGTCACCAGTGTCGTACGAAAATTACTCGAAAAATATGTGGTTACGTGACTTATTTACTCTATGTCAGTCACTTAATTGCTCTAAATTTAGGCGGGATAATTTCGGGATAGTTTCGGTGAAATGGGAGGGAACCACGTGGCAACTTTGGGATTTACGTGTCGATGTTAGATGTATTGTTCTGATTTCATCCTACGGTCTATATTTCTCAATCGAAAATTACACAAAGGACCAAAGTTTTCACCAAACCCTAACACCACGTCCAAACCTCACTCAACTCTCAATTCCTCTGTCGCCGACTTGCTGACGAAGCTCAATTTTCATCAGGTATGAATCTTTGCTCTCAATTCCTTGGTTTTGATGTTTATAGTTGTCTGACCATGTGTGTGTCTTGCAGGAATGGCACCCAAGAAACGAAATTTGAATGAGATTAAGGAGAGGATGAACCTTCGCTCACCTTCAGTTAGGCGTCCTCCAGCTACTCTCAGCCCTACGCCGCTGAAAACCAAACGACCGCCTACCAAACAACCTCCTGCCAAGCGACCTCCGACCAAACAAACTCCTGCCGCGCATGTCCTTCCCAACCCAAGTCCCAAACCTACTGCACCTACTGTCGTTCCCAACCCAAGTCCCAAACCTACGGCACCTGCTGTCGTTCCCAACCCAAGTCCCAAACCTACTGCACCTGCTGTCGTTCCCAACCCAAGTCCCAAACCTACTGCACCAATTGTCGTTCCCAAACCACCCAAGTCCCAAACCTACTACTGCACCTGTCGTTCCCAATCCAAGTCAAAATCCTACCAAACAACCTCCTACACAACCTGTCCTTCCCAAGCCAACACAAAATCTGCTTAGTCCACGTAGAAGTCCTCGATGCACAAGTAAGTTTGCATCTCGCCCAAACACATTCATTGGAAAAAGTCCACCTAAAAAACAAAAGACTGCCCCCTCAACCATTCCATCCTCAGTGCCACCACAAGTTCCAACACCACAACCTGAGAAGTCTGGACCACTGCCACCACAACCTCAGATTCAACCAATCAGGTCAAGAACTAGTTCTGCACCACCGCCGCCTCCTATTATCGATCCTGCCCCTCCGGTTCCAGCTGCTAGTGTGACATATGAGCACACAGAGGATTCTCTACCTGAGACAATAGAAGGTGGCCCCTCTGAAGCTCGAGACATCCATTTGAGCATAAGATGCAGCAATGAGGACATAATAAGTGAAGGTATTATTTTTGTTTAAGGTTTATTATAATTAATGTTTCAAAATTAGCACTAGACAATAACTGAATTTAATACACTTTTGTAGGTGAAGGGGGGACAAAGAAAAAGAGAGGAGTTAACACCGGGAAGAAACTGCACGACCTAGTTGCAACTCTTAAGCACCCTCTGAAGCTCGAGAAAGCTGTAGGACATAACGGTCCCTCAAACTATGAGTATGGAAGTCTGATGTCCCATGAGATAGGAAGAATTGTACGTGAAAAAATACCAATGCTTGCACCAAGTTTCCATGAATTGGATTTTTCAGAGTCCTGGGATGTTCTGATCTTCAATTTGGAAGTAAGTTTTTCAATTTTTCTTCTTTACTTTATAATAACAATAATATATTGTAATGTGTTTTGTGTAATTGTGTTTTCAGCCTTACTTTGTTATTGACCACACCGATGACTGGTTGTGTAATTTCATCGAAGAGAAAGCAAGTTTGCGGTACAAAAACTGGAAGTCAGAATGTAGGAGGCATTGGCTTGATCATAAGGATAAAATTCCTTTAGAATTTCTTGGACGACCAGAACAGTGGATGTGGTTGCATAATCACTTTAGCACACCAGAAAATGAGGTGATGTCTATCGAATTTTATAATTATCAGTTACGTGTCCAATGCAGCTTTTACTATTTCATTGACTGTTTTTACGACCATGGCAGGCTATTAGTGAAAAAAGAAGAGACGCTAGAAAAGTACCTGGTCGAGCTAACCATCATTCTGGTAAAGTCCCGTTTGGCCAGCGTGCTGAGAAGTTTGCTGAATCTGGAAGCCATGCACCATTGATAGATGTATATGAGGAGGTATACTCCAAAGATCCCACTGGAGCTGCTAATGCGGTAATTGTTATCTACTGTACAGTATCTCATTTGGAAATTGTGTGTACTGATTTGCTTGGTATTGAATATTTTTTGTCTAAATTGTTTGTTCATTCTTTGATTTGGAAATTGTGTGTAGTGAATGTTGGTAACTATTATCTATCAAGTTCAATAATATACGTTGTGTGCTGTGGTCAGATAATTTGTAAAGTACTGTTAATATTTTCAATGCATGATTTCTGTTGAAAAGCGATGTATAATGGTTATGGTTATTGGTTATGATTTCTGTGGTCAGATACATTGTATGTTGTGGTCAGATAATTTGCAAAGTACTGTTAATATTTTCAATGCATGATTTCTGTTGTAAAGCGATGTATATTGGTTATGGTTATTGGTTATGATTTCTGTGGTCAGATACATTGTATGTTGTGGTTCTTTTTTCACTGTGTGTGTGGCGATGTTTATTGGTTATGTTCTGTTAACATTATACAATCTGCTTTCTTGTTTTCATTTAACTGTATCAATTGGTTATGTTCTTCGTAGGCAAAGATGAAGGAGAAAGTGAATGACATGCTTGCTAACCAGGATGAAGATTCAAGTGTGGTCAATAATCCACTCGAGGTTGAAGATCAGCTTCATATTATCAAAGACGTTGTTCCCCTAAAGAAAGGAACAATCATTTCTGGAGTTGGCAGGACAGTCAGACGCCCTCCACTCCCTAGAGGAGGTTCAAGAATCCAGAAGACGATTACTATGTTGTTGTCCAAGGTCTCTACTTTAGAGGAAAGAATCCGATTTCTGGAGGAACGACAAAGAGGAGGTTCATGCGCTGCTAGCAATGCTTCAGATGGGGCAAGTCTCACATGAAGGTTAATGTTTTGAGACTTAAACTTTTATGACTTTTTGGATCTTGTGCTCAGTGCAAGATTATGTATGTTTTGTAACACTGCTTGAACTTTTGTGAGCAGCAAACTATGTGAATCTTGTAACTTTTGTTGCAGCAAACTCTTAAATTTCAGGGTTTATGATGTGTATTAATTCGTCTGCTATGTAAATTCATTTGGTAAACATGACATTTGCTTGTCCCATATGTGGAGTCAAGTGACTAATTAGAATGACACTACAAATTCAACGCGACAAACAATTTGTTGATGTCGAAAGTCACAAAGCAGTTTATGCAACAAACAAGTTTATAAAGCAGAAAGTCACAAAGTAGTTTATGCGACAAACAAGTTTATAAAGCAGAAAGTCACAAAGTAGTTTATGCGACTACCATGACCTGACATTTGTAGTCACAATTCATGGAAAATGCGACACCAAATTTCCTATTTTCAAGTCACGCTTCATACTTTATGTGACATACTCAAATTTGTAGATCACCTTATATGACTCGTACTTATGCGACACCTTTATTTTTTGTCGCAAAAAGGGGGTACTATAAGCGACTAACTTACTTTGAGTTAGTCATGTAAAAGTTATGCGACAGGGTTTACGCGACTTACCTTATGTGACTTACGGCAAGTCACAGAAGTCATGGTGTGACTAATACCATAGTTACGCAACTCTTTAGGTAGTGTCGCGTAAGGGTGTTTTCTGGCGTAGTGGTTGAGTTACAGGACTGAAGATAAAAACTAATACACACGCCCGACTTTGTTGAGCTACACGAGTTTGTAATTCAAAAGACTGCATCAGTGATCAACTTGATTACATTGCATTTCACTCTACACGAGTTTGTAATTAAAAATACTGCATTAGTGATCAACTTGATTACATTGCATTTCACTCACTAAAATTTGCATTTTTTATCAATAGGATGTTATCCTGCGCCTAAAATACTCTATGACTCGAATTATCTGTGTAAAGTTCCCGTCATTGAACATAACTCACATATTGAAAATGCTAGATGTGAAGGCCAATTTAGGATTGTAATCACCTCCATGTTTTCTGATATGCTACCTCAGTGAATACTACAATTCTCTCATTATCAGATTGAGATCCATAACAGTTGACAACCAAGTAAAATAAAAAGTTATAATATTTTTAGTAAAAGATAATATGATTTTGAATATGGCAATATCTTCTCTTAGCATTATTAGAATTCATCATCGTAAAAGTTTTGTCAGGACATTATTGATTTTTCATGGTTTGCCATTTGATGGCAAACCTGTGTTCATATATGCTTCCAATATCTAAATTTGAAACATAAGCGAATGCGTTTATGTGAAAAAATCTCAGCAAAAAATCAATGGAATTCAAAAATATGACATAAAACTGACCTGTAACCCACTCTGTATATAGAAAGGACAGAATCTGCAACGTGATGAGAATATTATAACTGATGGCGAATGTTCAACAACCTTTTCTTTTCTTTTAGGGAAAATTACAAAAACATCACCTGGACTACCACCCAATTTCAAATTAAGGATCGGACTACCTCAATTTTCAAATTAAGGACCGGACTACCTCAATTTTCAAATTGAGGACCGGACTACCTTAATTTTCAAATTGAGGACCGGACTACCTTAATTTTCAAATTGAGGACCAGACTATCTCAATTTATTTAGGTATAATTATCAATATAATGAAATAATTGAAGTCTCACATCTATTTATCCATCCTCTTAAATCCAATATTTAATTTATATACTTATTATATAAATTGATGATGTTAAAAATTAGAATATATAGCTATATGTTAGTATTGAATTTTCTTAGTTGATGTTTTTAATCGATCAAATTAAGATATGAAGATCCTTGAGTTAAAAATAATAAATTACAAAATACAATCTAGACTATCTATAATGAATGCATTCTATTTTTAATTAGTCAGATATGTATAACTAAAATTATTAGTTTCTGGTGAATGGAATTTATATAATGAGGGGTTAAGATCAAGAGATCATATATTTTCATAAACCAAATGACAATCTTAGTCGTTGGTTTTTAATTAAATTGACGGCTGAATTTGCAATACATATGAGTTGATGGATTTGACAGTTATTTTTTATTAACATCCGTTAGATTATTAATAATCAACGGTGGAGATTTATCTCACAGTCTAATCAAAAGTAATATGTCGTTCTTGAACTTTACTTATATAATGAGTATATAAATTAAGGGAAAATTCAACCACCCATTTTTATTCATAACCAACTTTAATCTCAACCGTTGACTGATAAATTTCAATGGTTTAGATTTCGTCCCACTGTTTTACAAATATGCTATGTCCTTCTAGATCTTCACACTATAAATTAAATATTGGATCTAATTTATTTTTATATCAATTCAATTATTTCATTATATTGATGATTATACCTAAATAAATTGAGATAGTCTGGTCCTCAATTTGAAAATTGAGGTAGTCCGGTCCTCAATTTGAAAATTGAAGTAGTCCGGTCCTTAATTTGAAAATTGAGGTAGTCCGATCCTTAATTTGAAATTGGGTGGTAGTCCAGGTGATGTTTTTGTAATTTTCCCTTTCTTTTAAGAATTAACCTGCAACATATCATCTTCAGATGTTATTTGCAGCAGCTCAATGAGAATAGTTGCTGGCTTAAAATATCTATGAAGAGAACATTGTGACATTCATGATCCCATAGATCTAATAGTTGCAAATTTTCAACGCAAAATGAAAATGTCATGCTCACCACCTTTTAGTTTGTTAAACATATATTTGCATCACCAACCTCTGAATCTGTCTACCTTGCTTTCATCGGTCTTCAATAAATACTCCAACGTTTGCTACGAACCTCATTGGAATTGAAGTGATCTTTCGATTCACTACCTTTCTTCAATCTCTCAAAAAGATGGCAATAGTGAGGAATGTAATGAGCTGCTTGGCTGTGGCGGCCTTGCTTATTACAGTGGCCAATGCCAAATCTTACATAGTTGGGGATGCTGACGGTTGGGGTTTTATGACTGACTATTCAGTATGGGCTTCTGATAAAACCTTCAAGGTCGGCGATGTACTAGGTAAGTTTCTTCTGAAGCTCATGGTCCACATTATAACAAAGCAGTAGTAATCTGCATGAGAAAGATATTGAGTTGTGAGATGGGTACTTAAATGATGATGTAATGATGATTTATTGATATATTTGCAGTTTTCAGTTACTTAGCAAGTCACGATGTGCTCGAAGTTTCAAAACCAGACTATGATCTCTGCACTGCAACATCTCCATTCGAAAGTTACACCGGTGGAAGCACAACTATTACACTTACTGCTGCAGGAAAAAGGTACTTCATCTGCGGAACACCAGGCCATTGCGATCAAGGACAGAAGCTTGCAGTTGAAACGGTGGGCTCCTCATCTTCGCCTCCTCCACCAAGAGCAATGTCACCACCTCCACCAAAAGCAACTTCACCACCTCCGCCAAAACCTGCAAATCCACCCCCAGTAGCAACTCCCCCGCCCGCAAGCCCACCTCCAATTGCAACTCCCCCGCCCGCAAGTCCACCCCCAGTTGCAACTCCCCCGCCAGCAACTCCACCCCCAGTAGCAACTCCTCCACCCGCAAGTCCACCCCCAGTTGCAACTCCCCCTCCAGCAGTTCTACCACCATCATCACCTCCAGCAACTCAACCCCCAGCTGCAACTCCACCAACAGCTTACACACCATCATCACCGCCTACAATCACCCCTGCATATCCGCCATATTCATCTCTACCGCCAACGACTCCTACTCCAGGCATTGCACCTACAGTGTCACCACCTAAATCGGAATCACCTACAAGTACCCCAAAGGCCGGGGCTCCACCTCCCACAGTTCCCAAAGCGGCGCCACCTCCTCAGCCATCCTCCGCATACAAAGTAAGCTATGGTTCCATTTTTGCATTTTCCTTGATTATGCTGGCTGCCATCTGAGGAAGGTCGACACCTGCTTAAAAGAGCATTATTTACAGTCTGTGAGTGATTACCTCGCGCTGGCTTATTTCATTCTATTCAAAATTATTCTCAAATAAGCACATTCTTAAATGCAATCAGTTCGCAAGAGCTTTAATATCTGGTTCTTCATAAAGTCTTGCATACACATTACACACACAGCTATGCGGACAACAATTACATAGAGAAATATGAACCCAAATCTAAGGTATAAAAAAAAGTTACTTAGAGATCTGACGTGTGTTAAAAATACGACCGCCAGGTGAGCAATTACAAAATCAAATTATTTAGCTGATTTATTAAGGAGGTCTTAGACTGATACCAACACAAATTCACATTAAACATTTTGTCATGCGTAATGCAGAATGACAAATATTTATGACAATTATGTTTTCCTGACCATTTTAAAGAACAGGCAAACGCGCAAAGTTCAGTTCATATTTATATTCCGCAAGTCATGTTCACCAATTTAATTTAGTCACGGATTTCCATTCTGCTTAAGCTGGAAATAGAACTCCCTAATAAGCTTAATATCGCGACCCATCATTCTATATTATCATTAAAAATAGAACATTACTCTCATCCCGGATAAATAATTTCTAGAAAAGTTGACTAAGAAAAAAGTGAAGAATCCCATACCTGTTGGTTGCAGGAATTATCACGGCCATCCCCACGAAGATGATCTGCTTTAAACTCTGATCCTGATAAGAGTACACAGCAATCCTTCAAATGCAACTGCAAGATTTTAATATGACCCCAGAGTATATAGTAAAGAAATAACGCCACAAAGTTCGAGTCAGTCATTTCTTTACAAATCCAAAGTTAAATGTATTCAATTGTACCATCTCTAAGGGGCATTTTATCAAACACCTTCTGTGCATCACCTAAAAGTACAAAATACTGGGTAAGTGAAGGATGGGGAGAGGAGAAAACTGGAAAGGAGAAGAGGGTTTGGCAGATATTTGTGGTCTCAATTTCTTGCTGTAAAAAGTTTCGATCATTACAATTTCAGCACAAACAAATATTCTTTTCTTGAAAATTCTTCCACCG
>QZGG01003210.1:0-26426 GCA_006409495.1 Sedum album
TCTTGTGACGCTAAGGAAGTCACAAACTATTCAAACGAGTTATTTTCCACGGTTTGGAGTACCTAGAACAGTGATCAGTGATGGAGGATCACACTTCAAGGAAAGGAACTTTGAAGCTCTTCTGAGGAAATATGGTGTCTACCACAAAGTAGCAACTCCTTATCACCCACAGACAAGTGGACAAGTTGAAGTTTCCAACCGAGAGATCAAGAGCATTCTAGAGAAAACGGTAGGAAAATCTAGAAAAGATTGGGCACTGAAATTGGATGATGCACTTTGGGCATATAGGACGGCATTTAAAACACCTATTGGTATGTCTCCCTACCGACTTATTTATGGTAAAACATGTCATCTCCCTGTTGAAATTCAGAACAAAGCGTTTTGGGCAATAGCTAAGCTTAACTTCGATCTTCGAGGAGCGGGAGAAAAGAGACTCCTCCAGCTCAATGAGTTAGACGAGATCCGACTAGAAGCATATGACAACTCAATGATGTATAAAGAGAGGACCAAACGTTGGCATGACAAGAAAATTTTGAGGAAAGACTTCAAAGAAGGAGATCAGGTTTTGCTATTCAACTCTCGACTTAGACTTTTTCCAGGAAAGTTAAAGTCTAGATGGTCCGGCCCTTTTAAAGTTCATAAGGTGTTCGAGGATGGGCATGTAGAATTGCTAAACTATAGTGGAAACCCCTTCAAGGTTAATGGGCAGAGAATTAAACCATATCATAGCTTAGAGCGTGGTATCGGTTATTTGAGCTACAACTTACTTTGACTTGTGCATTGCTTGCTTTCAAGGGGGGATTTTTCACAGATTTCGGGTGACTAAATATTTTAGAATTCAGCTACGTCTTGCCAAGATGTTAAACTAGGCCTTTATCGAGAAGTAACTCGATGTTTGAAAGACCATTTGCAAATAGGGAAGCTTGGATTATTTCAGATTATTCTTGATTATTCATGAAAACATTAAAAAAATGAAATAAAATAGTAAATGAGCTCGGATTGATCCTAGACACCTTACGTGAAGCTTGTGAGTTTTGAAGATCTCGTCGTTCCGCTCGAAACAAGGTATTATGAGCCAAAATCGGACACCGGGAACTCGATTCCTGCTAACTTGCACTTTTGCTGAATTTAGGCTTCGAGTGACTGAAAACTGCAGAAGACTCGGGATGGTCTGGACAGTACCGACCGACCAGCCCCGTTGACCTCCTTATCAAGCCACTTGAAGCTCATGAAGGATCGGAATTGACCCGAGGGTCCCGACTAACCAGACCCTTTAATTCGCGATGGGTTCGATCAGATCAGAATCGATCCGAGGCACCCGAGGCTGATAAACCCATCCGAGGCTTAAACGCTACGGATCTGACCCGAGGGTTGCGACCAACCAGACCCTCCGATTTCAGACGGGCTCTGTCTGGTCTGAGCTGTCCCGAGGGTTGCGACCCACCAGACCCTCCAATTTCAGACGGGTTCGGTTCGGTCGGATCCGACCCGAGCCAACCGATAGTTTAATTTAAATTCAAAAAAAACAAAAAAACAAAAACAAAAAAACAGAAACAAAAAAACAAAAAACGCACAAAACCCTAGCGCTCCAATCTCACCAACACTAGCGCCGATAACCGACCCAACCTCACCATCGCTCCAATCGCATCCTACGCCTTCTTCCGCCATAGCCGATTTTCAAAACCATGCCTCCCAAGCCACGGAACAAGGCCCTAGCAAGAAAGCTCAAGGCACCTGCTCCACCCAAACCTCCGACTACGACACCAAACACCGCCCCAAATCAACCTCCACCAGAACGACCTGCCAAACCACACCGGTATCAGTTCAGCAGGGTAAAACCTCCTCCGTTCAATGTTACAACAAAGTCAAAATTTGATTCTCTTGCCGTTGGACGGAAAGACATTGTCCCAACTATGGTTTCGAGCCGCATTGACCTAGAGTATTTTGATCTCTACGAAAGCTTGAAAGACAAATTCTCTGAATCAGGTTTGAGAATTCTCTTTAATTTATCTGATTAACGGACTTATGATATCTTGGTGCTTGAATTTTTGAGTTCATTTGAGGCGGTAAGAGTTAGGAACTCAGTTGTTGAATGGAAATTTCAGTTAGGGGGGAAGCAGTTTGTTTGGAATAGAGAAAGGATTTCTCAATGTTTGGGAATTTACAATGATGATTGTGTTATGCCGATTTTCACTGAGGAGGAAAGGAAACTTTTCTGGAACGACATCACGGGATTAGATAGTTACTTTGTGTCGAATTCCCCTGCTAATACCATTAGGGATCCTTGGTGGAAATGTGCACATCGCCTCATTGCTTTCGGTATTAACCCGAGGATGGAATATGGTGAGGTTTATGCCCGGGATTTGGAGATTATGCAAGCTATAGACGAAGGTATGCATATTGATTTCATTGAAATCTTCTCATTGCGTTTCAAAGATTGGGGGGACACTGATATCTACAATTCAGCAATGGGAGGTGGTGCTTTGATTACCGCAATGGCTATTGCGGAAAATTTTGATTTGTCGGGACTTGCAGCGGAAATTACAGCGTATTCTACGCGATCTCTTAATCGACAATACATAATTGCTAGCTTAATGCTAAACTCGGATGTCACTTGGGATCATAGGGCCGAGCTGCCAACCAAATTTAAGGCTAAAGCGGATAGGAAAAGAAAGCGCCTTGAGCCTGATCAGCCTAACCCTTCGACATCTACCTCAACTTCACATCAAAAGACTGTTCAATCCCAGCTTACTGAAATTCTCGAGAATCAAAGGAAGTTATTTGAAAACCAGCAGAAGATCCTTGAGAAACAAGCGAGCATAATGGCGAGTATAGTGAAACTGAGTTCTGATCTAACTAGAGAGTGCGAGTGGAACCGAGCTAAATGGGCAGCTCATTTCCCCACTGCTGCCATTCCTAGCCCGAATAATGCTTCCACTGTAGCGGTTTCTCCACTGGCTGCGATGAATGATCCAGTTGATGCGGCGCAAGATGATAACACAGAGACTTAGCCTATTAGTCCTATGTGTTTACTTGAAACATATGAATGTTGCTCTTGCTCTTGCTCTTGTTGGTTAACTTTTGGATGAATTGTTTTGATGTGTGTTCCCTGAATTTTATGATGAACTTTGGTATATTATCTTTGAATCATACTTGGAGCTTGTGTATCTAATGACTAGTTCAGTGATGTTCCATAAATGTTAAAAATTCAGGTTCGCATAGATGGGAAATGGATGCGGAAATTTTTGAGGGAATACTTGGCATTCACACTCGGGCGCGTTCAAAATACACAAACGAGGGAAGTCTCTTTCACTGTTTAATTTTGCTATATCCATATAGCTTAGAGACTAAGCTAAGTTTAAGTGTGGAGTGGTGTGCCTTGCTCACTTCATACATCTGCATCACACTAGTATGCATTCTACTTGGTTCATGAATTGCTTGATTGTTAATTGACAAGTTTGAATCATACTCAGAGGTCACTGAACATTAGACTCATCTATTCTTCATGGAGGATAGGTTATGAGATTGAGTTGTGCCAAGATAGTGTTTGATAATGGGATTGTTTAATTTTGTCATTCTTTGGAAAGAGTCCCTTATACTTGCACTCATCATTCACTAAAAATGTTGTCTTAACCTCTTCATGCACCAATTGAACGTTGAAATGAAATAGCTTAGCACTCAAACATTACTAGGTGACCCTCACTTTAATTCTAGTCTCTTCCCGGCTAGTATCATTTTGTCAGTCATTCATTTTATTAATGATTCTTGACAAGGTTTTAAGTGTGGAGTTGAAAAAAAAAAGGTCAAATGCCGAGGATTAGGAAGAAAAGTTCCTCCTTGAAAGCATTTGACAGGACCAAAGGTCAAATAAACACCACTTAAAACTTTGCTTTTGAATCGTTTTATTTTTAATGACTGACATTATGAACTGAATTGGATGAGATTATGAATTGAGTGAGGGGAAGATCCTTTTTAGTCGTATGGAAAATTTGAGAATGCTAGGCTGAATAAACGACAGCTAAGTTCCTCTTCCCTTACATCTAAAAATTTTATATTCTGGATTTGGGAACGAGCTTATTCTCATTAGCTAATGGACTACCCTCCTTGGTAGCATTAGTACATGAGTAGCTAATCAACATGCATGATGAAGTTTTTAACAACAAATCTTGAGGTTTATGATGTAGAGTCTATGGGGTGATGTCTAAAATGAATGACGTTATTAACGTTTTCATGAAACAAACCTGTTTGCGGTTGAGCTAGTCTTGCCATCTTGTTCTCGATGGATTGAATGATTAGTTTAAGTGCTTCGTGACAAAAGAGTGTTTAAACTTGTTTAAATTAACTTTTGAGCAATGCATCCATGATTCATATACGTCGGTTGCATTCAAAATTTAACATTAAGTTGGTCCTTACCTTTTAAGAGAATCCTGATGCTTGTTTTGAATTTGTTTGAGGACAAACAAAAGTTTTAGTGTGGAGTATTTTGATGAGTGGATTTTATCACTCATTAAACGTGCAATTGCTAAGCTAATATCAAGTAAAATATGATACTTCATTCGCTATTTACTTGTGTATGTATCATTTCAGGTCTAAATTGATCATTCAAGGAAAAGACTCGAGACGAAAATACTAGTAGATAATGAAGAGGACAAGTGCAATTTATTATGGATCTACTTGACCCGTCGAACCAACCCGAGTGCAGGAAGGACTAATTAAGTTATTGGATCTCCTTGACCCGTCAAACCGACCCGAGTAAACCAATTGTTAAAAATTCAGATTTTCTGAATTTGGACGGGCATCAATTGTTTGGACGGAGAAGTACGAGAGAAAGAGGAAAAAGGGAAGAAGTTCAAGATCTCTTGAGGGCAAAAAGGTTGTATTCCTTTTAGTTGGATAATTGAATCATATTGTTGGTTTTCAAAACATCGGACATTTCATGTTTAAAGTGAATGAAATAATTCAGTATGTTCAGTGAGTAGTCTCCCTATTCCGGGGTCTAGGTGATCTTGTTCAATGTATCCAAAACTCATGATCATGGTATGATTGTTATATGAAATGAATTGCTATTTGTTTTGTTACTATTCCTGTATTCGATAAGTATGCATGCTAGGTGTTTGACAAAATGTCTCAGTTAGATTATCCACTTTACATCATATCGGAAGATAGGTGTTTGGAATGTTAACAGGATTAGTTTATTTATAATCTTATGACTACGGAAGTAGCTTGAGTTTATGATGATTGAATATCTATAACTTAGTCCAAATATTTCATCTAGTCATTACAACGGAAGTTGGTGATTGGTAGAATATTTGAGTAGGCTAAAAAATCGGAAGAGTGAAGCCTAATTGTATGAATGATACGAGTTTAATACTGATTGAAATTTAATATTTGACTTGCAACATAAGTGATATTCTACAAAACATTAGCAATATAGATTACAAATGATCTTTAGATTGGATGCATTGAACAAGTAGCTTGGACCTGGATTTCTCTTATTACAGTACAATCCCGTTAAATCAATTGAACTTACAAAAACACAACAAACTCAATACTTATTTTAGGTAGCTAAACAAAGATTAAATCCTCAACTAGTGCATAAGCTTAGTTTGCTCCGTGGACGACCCGATATACTTATCGGTTACAAATTACTTTGATTGCATCCACAAAATACCGCACGTCAAAATGGCGCCGTTGCCGGGGAGCAACGAGTTAGCTTATCATTGAAATAGGATTAACTAGTAATTTAGACTACCTATTTACTTTCAGTACTTTTATTTACTGCTTCATCCCACTTGTGCGTTCACGGTTGTTCTTGTTTTTGATACATTTTTCAGGGTGTTCTTTCATCTGAATGCAAACCCGGTCAAAAAGCGGGATCAGTAAGAAGAAAAACCCAGATTTAAATCAATCAACCCCTGTTGCCTCAACAAGCAGTAGAGGTCGATCAAAGAAAACAGCCACACCACAAAGGACCAAGACCCCAGAAATGGAACCGCACAGGAACCCAGCAAACAATCCTCCTCACGAAGGCATAATTCCGAGAATGCCTGAATTACCAGATCAGGGACAATACAATCAGCCAAATCTGCCTGACCAAGGTCATTATAACCGACAAAAGTTACAAGGAGAACCAAGGGCTATGAGGGACTATACATTCCCAACAATGACCGCTTTGCAATCGCCTATAGCATATCCAGATGTTACAGCTAATAACTACGACATCAAACCGGCACTACTAACCTTGGTTTCTAATTCACCCTTCTCAGGACTAACCCTTTTCCTCAATTCTTTACTAGACCCTCATTTCCGATAACTCTTACGGTACTTGCTTCTCATCGACCTCTCATGGGGGGAGGAGATTCGTCCTCGAATATCGACTCGCGTCGTCCTCGGAGCTCGATACGTGTCGACCTCGAATCTCAACCCCAGCCGTCGTCGAAGCTCGACTCGCGACGTAACCTAATTAATCAAAACTGGTGAGTACAGTCCGCGTAACCGTTCTCTCCGAAATGAGGTATCACGCGACATACTATGACTCCGACAATCAACCGCTAAAACGCACCAACCCTTTTTCCCCAATTCTTTTTGAGATCTCCCTTTTCGAGAACTCCTATGTAATTGCTTCTCATCGAACCTCTCACAGGGGAAGGAGATTCGTCCTCGAATCTCGACTCGCGTCGTCCTCAGAGCTCGATTCGCGTCGACCTCAAATCTCGACTCGAGTCGTCGTCAAAGCTCGACTTTCATCATCCTCGAAGCTCGACTCGCGACGTATTCGATTAATCAAAGCTGGTGAGTTTTATCTGCATCGCCGTCCTCTCCGAAAGAAGGTATCATGCGACCTATTCCGACTCCGACAATCACCCGCTAAAACGCACCAACCCTTTTTAACCCAATTCTTTTTGAAATCTCCCTTTTCCGAGAACTCCTACGGTAATTGCTTCTCATCGACCTCTCACAGGGGGAGGAGATTCGTCCTCGAATCTTGACTCGCGTCGTCCTCGGACCTCGATTCGTGTCGACATCGTGTCTCGACCCGAGTCGTCGTAGCTCAACTTTCGTCATCCTCGAAGCTCGACTCGCGACGTATTCGATTAATCAAAACTGGTGAGTACCATCCGCGTTGCCGTTCTCTCCAAAACGAGGTATCACGCGACCTATTATGACTCCGACAATCACCCGCTAAAACGCACCAACCCTTTTCCCCAATTCTATTCGAGATCCCACTTTTTCCGAGAACTCTTATGGTAAATGCTTCTCATTGACCTCTCACGGGGGGAGGAGATTCGTCCTCGTATCTCAACTCGCATCGTCCTCGTAGTTCGATTCGCATCGACCTCCAATTTTGACTCGAGTCGTCATCAAATATAGACTTTCATCGTCCTCGAATCTCGACTCGCGACAAAAAATTAGATTAATCAGAGCTGGTGAGTACTGTCCGCATCACCGTTCTCTCCGAAATGAGGTATCACGCGACCTATTCTGACTCTGACAATCACCCCCTAAAACGCACCAACCCTTTTTCCCCAATACTTTTTGAGATCTCGCTTTTTGAGAACTTCTACGGTAATTGCTCTCAGTACTACTCGATTCTCTTCTGACTCACTCGGGCTGGTGGCGGGTTCGAATCGGCGATTCGTCCTCGAATCTCAAACTCGCGTCGTTCCTCGAAGCTCGATTCGCGTCCACCTCGAATCTCGACTCGAGTCGTCGTCAAAGCTCGACTTTTATCGTCCTTGAAGCTCGACTCGCGACGTAACCCGATTAATCAAAGCTGGTGTGTACTATCCGCGTCGCCGTTCTCTCTGAAGTGAGGTATCACGCGACCTATTCTGACTCCGACAATCACCCGCTAAAACGCACCAACCCTTTTTCCCCAATTCTTTTTGAGATCTCCCTTTTCCGAGAACTCCTACGGTAATTCCTTCTCATCGACCTCTCACGGGGGGAGGAGATTCGTCCTCGAATCTCGACTCGCGTCGTCCTTGGAGCTCGATTCGCGTCGACTTCGAATCTCAACTCGAGTCGTCGTCAAAGTTTGACTTTCGTCGTCCTCGAATCTCGACTCACGACGTAAATCGATTAATCAGATCTGGTGAGCACTGTCTGTGTCGCCGTTTTAACCGTAATGAGGTATCACGCGACCTATTCTGACTCCGACAATCACCCGCTAAAACGCCCCAACCCTTTTTCCCCAATTCTTTTTGAGATCTCCCTTTTCTGAGAACTCCTACATTAATTGCTTCTCATTGACCTCTCATGGGGGGGAGATTCATCCTTGAATCTCGACTCGCGTCGTCCTCAGAGCTCGATTCGCGTCGACCTCGAATCTCGACTCGAGTCGTCGTCAAAGCTCGATTCGCGACGTAACCCGATTAATCAAAACTGGTGAGTACTGTCCGCGTAACCGTTCTCTCCGAGATGAGGTATCACGCGACATATTATGACTCTAACAATCAACCGCTAAAACGCACCAACCCTTTTCCTCAATTCTTTTCGAGATCCTTCTTTTCCGATAACTCTTACGGTAGTTGCTTCTCATCGACCTCTCACGGGGGGGATGAGATTCGTCCTCAAATCTTGACTCGCGTCGTCCTCTGAGCTTAATACGTGTTGACCTCGAATCTCTACCCCAGTCGTCGTCGAAGCTCGAATTTCATCATCCTCGAAGCTCGACTCGCGACGTATTCGATTAATCAAAGCTGGTGAGTACTATCCGCATCACCGTCCTCTCCGAAAGGAGGTATCACGTGACCTATTCTGACTCCGACAATCACCCGCTAAAACGCACCAACCCTTTTTAACCCAATTCTTTTTGAGATCTCCCTTTTCCATGAACTCCTACGGTAATAGCTTCTCATCGACCTCTTACAGGGGGAGGAGATTCGTCCTCGAATCTCGACTCGCGTCGGCCTCGTAGCTCGATTCGTGTCGACATCGTGTCTCGACCCGAGTCGTCGAAGCTCAACTTTCGTCATCCTCGAACTCGACTCCGACGTATTCGATTAATCAAAGCTGGTGGGTACTATCCGCGTCACCATTCTCTCCGAGACGAGGTATCACGCGACCTACTATGACTCCGACAATCACACGTTAAAACGCACAAACCCGTTTTCCCCAATTCTATTCGTGATCCCTCTTTTTCCGAGAACTCTTACAATAAATGCTTCTCATTGACCTCTCACGGGGGGAGGATATTCGTCCTTGAATCTCAACTCGCGTCGTCCTCGGATTTCGATTCGCATCGACCTCGAATCTCGACTCGAGTTGTCGTCAAATCTAGACTTTCGTCGTCCTAGAAACTCGACTCGCGACGTAACCAGATTAATCAGAGCTGATAAGTACTGTCCGCATTGCCGTTCTCTCCGAAATGAGGTATTACGCGACCTATTTTGACTCCGACAAACACCCGCTAAAACGCACCAACCCTTTTCCCCCAATTCTTTTTGAGATCTCCCTTTTTCGAGAACTCCTACGGTAATTGCTTCTCATCGACCTCTCACGGGGGGAGGAGATTCGTGCTCGAATCTCGACTCGCATCGTTCTCGAAGCTCGATTCGCATTGACCTCGAATCTCGACTCGAGTCGTTGTCAAAGCTCGACTTTTATCGTCCTCGAAGCTTGATTCGCGACGTAACCCGATCAATCAAAGCTGGTGAGTACTGTTCGCATAACCGTTCTCTCCGAAATGAAGTATCACGCGACATATTATGACTCCGACAATCACCCGCTAAGACGCACAACCCCTTTTTCCCCAATTCTATTCGAGATCCCACTTTATCCGAGAACTCTTACGGTAAATGCTTATCATTGACCTCTCATGGGGGGAGGAGATTCGTCCTCGAATCTCAACTCACGTCGTCCTCGGAGTTCGATTCGCATCGACCTCGAATCTCGACTCGAGTCATCGTCAAATCTAGACTTTCGCCGTCCTCGAATCTTGACTCGCGACGTAACCCGATTAATCAAAGCTGGTGTGTACTATCCGCGTCGCCGTTCTCTCGGAAATGAGGTATCACGCGACCTATTCTGACTCCGACAATCACCCGCTAAAACGCACCAACCCTTTTTCCCCAATTCTTTTTGAGATCTCCCTTTTCCGAGAACTCCTACGGTAATTCCTTCTCATCGACCTCTCACGGGGGGAGGAGATTCGTCTTCGAATCTCGACTCGCGTCGTCCTCGGAGCTCGATTCGCGTTGACCTCGAATCTCGACTCGAGTCGTCGTCAAAGCTCGACTTTTATCATCCTCGAAGCTCGATTTGCGACGTAACCTGATTAATCAAAGCTGATGAGTACTGTCCGCGTAATCGTTCTCTCCGAAAATGAGGTATCACGCGACATATTATGACTCCGACAATCACCCGCTAAAACGCACCAACCCTTTTTGCCAAATTCTATTCGAGATCCCTCTTTATCCGAGAACTCTTACGGTAAATGCTTATCATCGACCTCTCATGGGGGAGGAGATTCGTCCTCGAATCTCAACTCGCGTCGTTCTCGGAGTTCGATTCGCATCGACCTCGAATCTCGACTCGAGTTGTCGTCAAATCTAGACTTTCGTCGTCCTAGAAACTCGACTCCGACGTAACCAGATTAATCAGAGCTGATAAGTACTGTCCGCATTGCTTCTCTCCGAAATGAGTATTACGCGACCTATTTTGACTCCACAAACACCCGCTAAAACGCACCAACCCTTTTCCCCCAATTCTTTTTGAAGATCTCCTTTTTCGAGAACTCCTACGGTAATTGCTTCTCATCGACCTCTCAGGGGGAGGAGATTCGTGCTCGAATCTCGACTCGCGTCGTTCTCGAAGCTCGATTCGCATTGACCTCGAATCTCGATGTCGTGTCAAAGCTCGACTTTTATCGTCCTCGAAGCTTGATTCGCGACGTAACCCGATCAATCAAAGCTGGTGAGTACTGTTCGCATATCCGTTCTCTCCGAAATGAAGTATCACGCGACATATTATGACTCCGACAATCACCCGCTAAGACGCACAACCCCTTTTCCCCAATTCTATTCGAGATCCCACTTTATCCGAGAACTCTTACGGTAAATGCTTATCATTGACCTCTCATGGGGGGAGGAGATTCGTCCTCGAATCTCAACTCACGTCGTCCTCGGAGCTCGATTCGCATTGACCTCGAATCTCGACTCGAGTCATCGTCAAATCTAGAACTTTCGCCTCCTCGAATCTTGACTCGCGACTAACCCGATTAAGCAAAGCTGGTGTTACTATCCGCTCGCCGTTCTCTCGGAAATGAGTATCACGCGACCTTATTCTGACTCGACAATCACCCGCTAAAACGCACCAACCCTTTTCCCCAATTCTTTTTGAGATCTCCCTTTTCCCGAAACTCCTACGGTAATTCCTTCTCATCGACCTCTCACGGGGGGAGGAGATTCCGTCTTCGAATCTCAACTCGCGTCGTCTCGGAGCTCGATTCGCGTTGACCTCGAATCTCGACTCGATCGTCTCAAAGCTCGACTTTTATCATCCTCGAAGCTCGATTTGCCGACGTAACCTGATAACAAAGCTGATGAGTACTGTCCGCGTAATCTTCTCTCCGAAAATGAGGTATCACGCGACATATTATGACTCCGACAATCACCCGCTAAAACGCACCAACCCTTTTTCCCCAATTCCATTCGAGATCCCTCTTTATCCGAGAACTCTTACGGTAAATGCTTATCATCGACCTCTCATGGGGGAAGAGATTCGTCCTCGAATCTCAACTCGCGTCGTTCTCGGAGTTCGATTCGCATCGACCTCGAATCTCGACTCGAGTCATTGTCAAATCTAGACTTTCGTCGTCCTCGAATCTCGATTCGCGACGTAACCCGATTAATCAAAGCTGGTGTGTACTATCCGGGTCGCCGTTCTCTCTGAAATGAGGTACCACGCGACCTATTCTGACTCCGACAATCACCCGCTAAAACGCACCAACCCTTTTTGCCCAATATGGATCATAGATATTCCAACACGCAACTCAAAAGAATTTATAGAACTAGGGGCGACCTAGTGTCGAACCCAAGGGAACAGTGGAGTCAAGTTATATTTCAAACTCGATTACTAGCTTTCAATTTAGTTCTTAAGTGTCTTATTTATTTCAAAGGTAATATTATTTATTCTAAAGGCAATATTTAAAGGAAAGGTTTAGTTATCAAATATTAAAAACTATGATAAGGATGAGAATCCTCCACTAATACTTATGGTTTCACTCAAACAAGATATATAAATCCTCACTCCCGTGTTAGATTTATATTATAGTTATGAATTTCCTCCTCGATGACAATTTAATCTAGAACGTATAGTTATATGATAATATAAATCCTCACTCCGTGTTGATTTATATTATAGAATTTAGACTGAGTAGCATTAGCATACGAATCCTCACTCCGAATGTTGATTCGCACGTAAACATCTACTCGACTAGCTTCATTCCTCCGGTGTTTTCACTAATCTGTCCAAATACGCTTATTAATACATTCATGCACCAAATATACTCGCTGCTCCGCTTTGCTAATATACTCGATCTAATGGTTGTATTGATTCCAAAATATCTAAGTTCACCTCCGGTCCTTCCCTAGAAATACTACTCCGACCTACTTCTAGATGTTTTGTCAGGACACCTAATTTATGAAGATTAAGCTCGGGTATGACTCAACACACGCAATTGTCATACAAGAATTGATTCATATAAATTAAATAATCATGTTCAAGTTATTCATAAGCATTAGAGATTCATCAAATCCCTATCATAAGGAAACTACTCACTCATCTCGAGTGATAATGCAAACATGTTCAAACGATTGTAAGTAAAACGATTGTAAATAAAACAAGAGTAAAGTTTAGAAATTCTCAGTGATTGATGATCCACGGTCGAGCTCCAATGCTGCTGCTATTCTCCTCGTTATCTCGAGTACAAAACTTTATAATTCAACGGTCTTCCGAACTCTCTCGGGTATCTTCTTCTTCACTTGGTTTACTCGACTAGACTCAATCACTTTATTATTGTTTCAGCCCCCTTAGGTAGCTCGGGCAGCAGCAGCCAACATTCTTCAAACGTCTTGTGATGTTTATATAGTGAAGATCAATCCAAGGGTCGAGTGAATGAAAGGTCTTGCCTTAACTCCAATCATAAATGGCCGAGTAAATGGAGAGTCTTCTTATCCACTGTTTAAATGATCGAGTAAGTGGAAGGTCTTCCTTATCTTCTTGTATTAAATCACTCGAGTTAATGGAGATAATCCATACGAAGGGTCTTGATCACGTGACAACTTGCTCGAGCAGTGTATTTACTCGGTCGAGTAACATGAGTCTTTGGCTGTTTTTGCTCGAGTAAGGTACTTTAGTACACTCGGTCTAAGAATTGCAGAAATGCTTCCAATTACGTCTGATTTAGGCCGAATTCACGTGCTTTTCCTCATATTTCCATTTATGCTCCTTCGTAAGGTGTAAACCGTGCTTTTGACCTGAAACATCAATCAAAGTATCAAAAGTAATATATTTTACGTTATAATCATATGAAATAAGCATGAAAGTAGGGGCTTAAAATAGACATTTCTAACACTCATCAAAATACCCCACACTTAATCCTTGTTCGTCCCGAACAAGTATTAAGCTTATTTCTTACTCCTGAGATTTCTAAAGTTAATCTAATCCTAGTTCACTGTCGTAGAAAATCACGAATGCATTTAGCATATGCATTAAGCCTTTAAACCTCTAGGCTGCCCTAGCGGACGAGTTTTAGTCTCGTGAGAGTTTTCAGATAACGGAATACTCACAAATCCTGCACATCATCCATTCAGTTTCATTTACATAGCTAGTCAATTCAACAAACATTCTTTTGCATTATTCTTTAATCAAAAACACTTCAAAGTATAGCTGATCATTCATGGCATGAGAAATCATTGAAAATCACTTCAAATCACGATAGTCATAAATTTCAACGTAACTCGAGCAATAAGAAACTAACCTTGATTTGTCCTTCTCTCCATTCCCAACTTACACCGAAAATCACAAAGTAAAACACAATTTTCAAGAGGAGTTTCACCGAACCAATCACCTATGCTAGCAAGGGCTAGTCCATAAGGTCAAGGTCAACTTGCCCAAGAATTAGACTACACGTCGTAATCCATAAGAGTAGAGGAATTCCGGATGATTACCACATATTTCATGAATTTTTCTCTCAAAAGCATGTCATGCCTACGTACATAAGTACAAGGATCGTCCCTAAGCAATTCTCCATGGTTATCACTCGACAGCTTCACTCGAGTCGCAACATTATTTAGGCAATAGCAAGGACTTAAGTGGGGAAACAATATATTTTCTTTTATATATTTTTTTTTTTCTTTTTTTTATCAAAGCAAATACTTTCAAGGGGGAAATAAATTTTATTTTCTTTCCTAACCCTCGGCAAATGCATTTTTGTTTTGTCAAAGCAGATACTTTCAAGGGGGAAATAAATTTTATTTTCTTTCCTAACCCTCGGCAAATGCTCGACTTTATCGGATAACCCCACACTTAAGACTTGACTAGATGCCAAAATATTAACTCGAGTGTTACAACAAATGCACCATATATTACGAGATATGCTTAAGTCACCTAAAGGCAATACAATAGCTTTATGAAATATTATCCATGTTTCGTTCAAAAATTTCCTCTATGAAATTGGATAAAACTTTGCTTTTCTCAAGGTGTCATGTCAAAAATTTCTAAGAAAAATCAAATTAGGCAAGCTCTTATGTTAGTCACAAGAAATAAATTTTCTATCATGAATCGTTCAATTCAAAAATTTCAATTCATGAGTTTCTCAGCAAACATTTTTAATCTAAGTGCTCGATCTTGTTTAGCATGTTTAATTGACATTTTTCAACGTGTTTTCATTTAAATAGTAGGATGTATGCAAATTTTGAAAAGTATGCAATGTATATATCATGAAAATTTGTATGCATACTACTCCCCACCCCACACTTAAAAATTTGCTTAGTCCCTAAGCAATAAATTAAGATTAAGGTGTAGAGATACTTAGCTGGTTGTCGAGTATTTCGTTCTTGACATTTTTCTTCGTATCTTGACTTTCCAATGCGCTGCACATGTATCATTCTTGCAATGCTAACAAAGATTTGTCATTATATAACAAACAAAGCAAAACATGATAGATAATCAATTTAAAATGTTCAAACAAGTGCAAATGTCAAGTACTCGATCAATCTGTTCTAGTTGTGAAAGTTGGTTTTTATGGGTTGTGTTGATTGTTTGTTTGGGAGATATCGGGTGTTTCTAAGGATTCGGAAGTTGTTCATTATCAGACCTATTCGTTGTCACCTACGTTATCTTCTGCATCTACGAATTCTTCATCTTCTTGAGCGTTTCTTCGGTCGAGTGATGCAATGTAGGTCTAGGTGGTGATCGGTATCCTTCACACGAGGTGTGAGTGAACAATGTCTTCATCATTTCTCCTTGCCAAATAGTCATGTCGGTATACCAACTAGTGATGTCCCTTTGCCATGCAATCATATTCCTAGAATTCCTTAAAAGCTCATCAAGGGAATTGGTCTCGGGTGGTGGTGAGTCGTGACTAATATCATCTTTGTCTCGTCTTCGGGTAAGACAATAATATCTCCTCCGCTGAGTTTTATCTTCTTAACAAGTCCACGACTTAGTAGCTCGACCTCTCCTAGTACTTGTTTCGGCAATGCCTTTCTCGGGTCGAGTGAAAATCCTACATGCTTAGCTAGCATGGTAACAAAATGTCCTCCACCAATATATAATCCTTTGAATGACTTCAAGAGACATTCTTCAAGTGTTCGAGTGATGCAAGTGAGCACATCGAACGGAAGATCCTCGTGCATACAACATATTATATCCAAATCATCCTTGTTCACGAATCTTCCTTTATCACTACGAAGGTATAGGCAAGTAGCTATAAGACGATGTATAAACTTCCATTCCGAACTTCTAATCTTTGTAGCCGTGCTACCCGACTTATAATCCATATTACCGTTTGTGATTTCTCTCCAAACTATGTTCCTCATATTCTTAGTGATCGGTAAACATGGTTCGCAATGCTCCAAACCAAATGCAATTCTTAAATCATCACTAGAGAGAACAAAGTCCTTGTTTCCCAAACGAAATTTCCATTCTTTCACAACTTCTATCTTGTGTCCTCTTAACTCGACACTCTCCATTTGGTCTTAAGTGAATAAATAAATTCGCGCACTACCTTTTCATACACACCCGGATCATCACCAAACACAAATCCTAATCCATGGTTCTTAAACCTCGGCTCAATCTTATCAAAAATCAACACCACTTTGTCTAGAAATTCAATGTCCGGAAATAAAGGAGTAAGAACTTTGAATTCCTAAGCTTCTTTTCCCTTACTTTCATCTCCGAATCTAGTCTAATTTGTGCATTGAACGGATAGGGAGTAGATTCAACTAAAGAGGGGTTGTTACCATCAATAGGTCGAGTTGTGCTCGAGTCGGCCGGGTGAGGGTTCTCTTCCGGTCGAGTGACTTCAATACTTTGTTTAGACAACTTTCTTCTCTTGAAAACTACTTTGCTCCGCTCTTGGTTTTCCATTGGTGTTCTAATTTGTGTAGGATTTGGGAAAGGTGAGATTTTGGTTGAGTGAAAACGGCTAAGTGTTTGAATCGGTCGAGTTAGGGTTTTGTTTTGTGTAGTTGGGCTAGGTTTTGTTTAATGTTTAAGGTGATATGGCCCAATAGTTTATTCGGTCGAGTGAACCAGATGACTCGATCGAATTGAAGAGTTTGATTTCGGTTTAAGTGGTTCACTCGATCGAGTGACATTCTTAGTTGGTCGAGTGGGCTCGGCCAAAATTCAGAATTTAATTGAGTTTTATTTTTGTTCAAGGTGTTTTAATTCTGAATTTTATTTTTAGTAACCCTAAAATTTGGTAAGTATAAATTTCTTCTTTATTGAATTTCTAACTTTGTTTTCCAAACAAAGACATATTATTTGTAGAAGAAATAAGAAAATAAGGTTTAATCACTCATCAGACTCGATCTCTATTGGTTCTCCACTAGGCTTGCGAAATTCTTTGATAGTCACCCTACGAACCTCATACCACTCAATACCCGAATTATTTTTCTTAGGCTTCTTGGACTTGTTTTGCTCGAGGTAGCTTTTTCCTTACCCTTCCTTTGCTTGTATCATTGAAGTTCAACCGAGCGCGCGTTCTCGGAGGGGTCTTCTTCCTCAGTTACTTCCTTATAGGCAAATTCCAACCTAGCGGGTTGTTTGGCTAGGAATGCTAATTTCCTTAACAAGTTAAAGTCCAATTCTCGGAATTCTGTGTATCTCTCGGGTAGAATAAATTGACAACCGATGGCTATGCTAGTGATCAATGAAGTACAACCCACGTACTGTGAAGAGTAGTATGCCTGCTGCATACCCTTGAACATGTTGTGAAACATCAAACCAATTGATTGGTTCATCTTGGTCGAGTGCCCACATATGTTCAAGTCCTCTCGGGTAACTACATCAACAGTTTCGGGTTGGCAATTAATATTCGTAGCAATCAACGATGCACGTACTTCCAAACGGGATTCTTAATAGAGATGGTGAAGGATAGTCTCCAATGAAGTCTTGGCGGCTAATGTCTTTCCAAATCTGAATTCTTTGTTGTTCCGTAGCCAAGTGACAAAGTCCTCCTTCAGGAAATCCAAGATGTCTATATGCTTCTTGTCGAGTCCAATAAAAATCCAAATCTTGAATTCTGAATTTCCATCCTTCATAATCATATGCAAAACCTTCTCCTTCCACAGGTTCAAACGAAGCAATGAACTCATAGACAAGTTCCTTATAGCATTGCTTGTTGAAAACAACATCCACATCGAGTGAAGCTCGGCCAAACATGTCATAAACTTTGGCACTAATGCCAAGGCTTTGCATTGTCTTGTCATGAAGGGCTATCGAGCTCACCAAAGGCTTGAGTCGGTTTGCATCTTCAGCTAATCTTTCATAGGTTCGTGCATGGTCTATGTTGTCAAAATTTGGTGGGTAGGATGGGTCATAGGTGTGAACAAACTCAACTTGAGTTCTTCTTTGGGAGGGTGCATTGGTCTTTTTGGAAGTAGGTTGGATTGAGACATGTTGCTCGAGTATGTAGATTCGGTCGAGTAATGGTGAATATCCATACTCGATCGGTTTATATAAGTCTAAATGGGAAGCTCTAAGGTCACTCGAGTAGTAACTTACCTAATAAAGTGTGATAAATATTTGTATATCAAAGGTTTCTAATAATTGAATATTAAATCAAAGATTTAATCAAAGATTTAATATATGGAAGTTATGAATATTTATTAGGGTACTCGAGATATTTTTTTTAGGAAAGAATTGGGCTAGGTGCTCGAGTGGGCTTTGGTTAAAAATCTGATTTTTCTAATTTGGGTCGAGTTGTTTAAGTGTTGTGGGTTACTCGACCGAATGATCCATAGATTCGGTCGAGTGAAGCAATGTCCTTTTTGCTTCACTTTGTGCTCGTAAAACTTGGCGATCATAAGGGTAAATGCAATAGAAACAAGTACGCACAAGTTCAAGTTACTAACAACAAAGTACCGCAAACGGTACGTCCAAAAGTTCTTAAAAACAACACAAATAAACAACAAAAAGAGGCTTTCCTAGCACTCTTCCCACTCGAAGCTTGTTCCTTCGTTCATCTTTTTCTTTCCTTTCCGGTCAGCACGCTTGGCATTTCCTTACACAAACCCACTCTTGCTCCTCCTATCCATCAACGTCATAGTGACCAAACGGGTGGTGTCGAGTGGTCTAAAATCTCCTTTGCCTTTAAACTGAAAATATGAGCGTTCCGCGAGGCAAGTGAAAGATGAGCAGCCGAGTGCCTTGCTCTTTTCCTTGGGTTGATCATCTTCTTGAAGCGCTCGGTGAAGACATAAAACCAATCAATGGAGTCTCCTCGCTCCATGAAGTACATCAAATCCAAGTCTTCCCGAGATACTCGAGCACCTTGGTCAACACGAGTGTTGATGTTTGTAGAAATAATCCGATGGATGTATTTCCATACTCCATCCGTTAACTTGGGTGAGCAATTAGGGTCATACTCGCGCATACCGGTTAGCTTCCTCCATACTTCCAATCTCATCTCATCCGTACAAAATGGAATAACACCTCCGGGAGAGAACCATTCTCCATCCATATACTCCTTCTCCTCCTTGAATTCTTTTGTATTAATCTCAAACTCCCACGACACACATTCATTCTCATTATAAAACGGTTCAAAACTTGAGAAGAACTCGACCACAAGGTTGTGGTGTCGGTTGTCCCATCAAATACTCCCACTCGATCAAGCCGGCATTGATAAATATGTTGTCAACAATCTCATAAATTCCAAGCTCAATCATAGTAGGTTTGTGAGGTGCAACGAACTTACCACTTCCTTCTTGCTCGAGCCACAAAAGTCTTGAGTAATCCTTGTCTCTTGAAATGGCTTCCTAAAGCTAAGTTGAGCACGGGTTGAAAACCGTCCATCTCCTTGCGAGAGTCTTTGTTCTTCCCATGCTAGATCCTTGGCCGCTCGACATTGTTGAATTGAATTGAAAGATTGGGGTCGGTCGAGTGAATCGGTGGAGTGAAGGTGATCGAGTGATGTTTTAGGGTTTTCAATTGGACCAATTTCCAATGAACCAAATTAAATTGGTCTAATTAAATTAGAACAATTTCCTATGTGACCAAATTTAATTGGTAGAGTTGGTCCAACGGTTGGATTCTTAAAAAATTTATTTTTGTAATTTCTATTTTTGTATTTTGTTTTTGGGTGGTGTGATTCGGTCGAGTAAGATTTCTACTCGATCGAATGAGGGGGGGTTAAATCATTTAAATGATTTAAGTACATTTTTGGTTGACTCAATTCGGTCGAGTAAGAATCTTACTCGATCGAATGAAATAGAAATTCATTTAAATTGTTTAATCTATATTAATTTGGGTGACGTGACTCGGTCGAGTTGGTGGTTTACTCGATCGAGTGAAAGAATTTATCCCCGGAATTTTCCCAAATAATATTCTACCCCACACTTGCATTTTTCCTAATCTAGAAAACAATAAAGTGCGGAAAAATAAATGCAGAAAAATAAATACTTACTGGCCTAGATTAACGTCCTGGCAAGGACGTAGCCGTGTCTTCATATAAAGAAACACACTCGAGAAGTCCTTTGCTAGGATCCCTTCTCGAGAGGATATGCTCCACTTCTTAGTCATCCGACCTCATAGAGATCGAGTTGCTCTACTAAATAGCATTGGTCTCCAGCATGATAAATCTTAAGTCTATGTCCGTTGACCTTAAATGTGTTTCCTTCTTTTGTATACAATTCAACGTGTCCATCGTCAAAAACTTTAGATATCTTGAATGGTCCGGACCACTTGGAACGTAATTTTCCCGGAAATAATCTCAACCTTATGTTATAAAGTAGCACTTCGTCTCCTATTTTGAATCTCTTCTCCATAATTTTCTTATCGTGCCACCTTTTTGTTTTCTCTTTGTAGACTTTCGCGCTTTCATATGCGTTTAAGCGTATCTCCTCGAGTTCATGTAGTTGAAGAATACGGTTTTCCCCTGCAGCTCTAGTATCGAAATTCATCTTCTTGATAGCCCACATGGCTTTGTACTCGATCTCTACCGGCAAGTGACAAGCTTTTCCGAAGATAAGTTTGTATGGAGACATACCAATAGGGGTCTTGTAGGCTGTCCTATAAGCCCATAGTGCGTCATCTAGCTTCGACGCCCATTCCTTCCTTGCACCTGAAATAGTCTTTTCTAAAATAGCTTTGATCTCTCTATTCGAAACTTCTACTTGACCACTGGTTTGGGGATGGTAAGGTGTCGAAATCTTGTGATATACTCCATGTTTTCGAAGCATCTTCTCGAGTTGTTTCTCCTTAAAGTGCGTTCCATTGTCACTAATGATAGTTCGAGGTACACCATATCTAGGGAAAATGATCTTCTTAAATAATTTCTTTACGGACTTGGCATCGCATGTGGGTGTGGCTATGGCTTCTATCCACTTAGACACATAGTCAACCGCTACTAGAATGTACTTGTTTCCGTAAGATGAAGGAAAAGGTCCCATGAAGTCAATTCCCCATACATCAAAAATTTCTACTTCGAGTATACCCTTCTGAGGCATCTGATCTCTCCTCGAGATGTTTCCCGATCTTTGGCAAGCGTCGCACGATTGAACATACTTATGAGCATCTTTAAAAATAGTTGGCCAATAGAATCCGACTGCAATACTCGAGCGGCTGTTTTGGATGTGGATCCGTGTCCTCCCGAGAATGAAGAATGACATTCGCGTAAGATTCTATGTTGATCTTTTTCTGCTACACACGTACGATATATGCCATCGACTCCTAACTTATAAAGATAAGGTTCGTCCCAATAGTATCGAGTAGCGTCTCGGAGAAATTTCTTCTTTTGTGCATACGTGATTTCTGGTGGTAGTGTTCCACAAACAAGATAGTTCACAAAATCTGCGTACCAAGGGTCTTTGTCTTGAGCTGAGTCTATGGAGAGCAAGTATTCTCCTAGGAATGAATCCTTGATAGGGTCTCCACTTCCTTTATCCTCTAAGGTAGTCTCGAGTCTAGATAAATGGTCGGCTACTACGTTCTCGACTCCTTTCTTGTCTCTGATCTCTATGTCGAACTCTTGCAATAAAAGGATCCATCTAATAAGTCTTGGTTTTGCGTCCTTTTTGTTCATCAAGTATTTGAGTGCTGCGTGATCCGAGTAAACAATGGTCTTTGATCCAACGAGGTATTGTCTGAATTTTTCGAATGCGTAAACTACCGCTAACATCTCCTTCTCGGTTGTGGTGTAGTTTTCTTGGTTGCATCGAGTGCCTTGCTCGTGTATTGAATGACATGAAGACGTTTATCAACTCTCTGTCCGAGGCATGCTCCAATCGCTCCGTCGCTTGCATCGCACATTAGTTCGAACGGTAAATCCCAATTTGGTGCTCGAACGATCGGGGCGGTTGTGAGTAACTTCTTTAACGTCTCGAACGCTTCATGACATTTATCATCGAACACGAACTTAACATCGTTAGCGAGAAGGTTTGTGAGTGGTTTTGCTATCTTCGAGAAGTCTTTGATAAATCTTCTGTAGAATCCGGCGTGTCCGAGAAAGCTTCTAATACCTCGTACATCCTTAGGCGGGGAGCTTCTCGATCACCTCGATCTTGGCTTTGTCGACTTCTATTCCTCGTTTTGAAACTAGTGTCCGAGCACTATTCCTTCTTGAACCATAAAATGACATTTCTCCCAGTTTAGAACTAGGTCCATCTCAATGCATCGAGCTAGAACTTTGATAGATTCGATAAACAATCGTCAAACGAGTCCCCGTAAACTGAAAAATCATCCATAAAAACTTCCATAGTCTTCTCGAGGTACTCGGAGAAAATGGACATCATACACCGTTGAAAAGTTCCCGGAGCGTTGCATAACCCGAAAGGCATTCTTCTATACGCGAACGTTCCATATGGACATGTGAACGTGGTCTTCTCTTGATCCTCGGGGTGGATAGGTATTTGGAAAAATCCACTATACCCGTCGAGGAAACAAAAGTACTCGTGCCCGGAAAGTCTTTCTAACATTTGATCCACGAATGGAATAGGGAAATGGTCTTTTTTAGTTGCTTTATTAAGTTTTCTATAATCGACACACATCCTATATCCGGTTACGGTTCTAGGGGATTAATTCATCATTTTCATTTTTAACTACGGTTAATCCTCCTTTCTTTGGAACGACGTGGATTGGGCTAACCCAATCTGAATGGGGATCGAGTATATGATTCCTGCATCTCTAAGTTTTGTTATTTCTTTCAGAACAACTTCACCTAATTTGGGATTTAGTCTCCTAAGAAACTCCCTAGATGGTTTTGCGTCATCGCATAAACGAATCCTATGCATGCATACGTCGGGACTAATTCCTTTTAAATCATCTATAGAGTGTCCTATAGCATCTTTATGTGTACGTAAAACATGCATGAGTTTCATAGTTTCATTTGATTTAGCAAAGCACTTATGATTACCGGCGAAAATTTTTCTGAAACTAAAAATTCGTACCTTAGATTTGGTGGAAGAGGTTTCAATTCCTGACCAAATTCATTACCTTTGCTCGAGTTGCTTATGATGTTATGTAAGTTCCTGCTCGGTCAAATTCTGCTCGTCAAATTCTGCTCGACCGAAAATGACTCGGTCGAGTACTCGGTTTCATCCATGAGATTCGACATATTTTCATTCTTTCCTTCACTTTCAAGAAATGTTAGCGCGGAAATATCAACTATATCACTATTTGAAATATTAGCATCAAACAAATCACAATCCAAAGAACAAGTAGGTGCTTTCATCATTTTAGAAAGATAAAATTTTACCTTGTCCTCACCTAGGTCCAACTCGATTGAACCATCGCCACAATTTATCAATGCCTTGACTGTGTTTAAAAATGGTCTTCCCATAATAACAGGAATTTCGGCATAAGGGTTATCATCCATTTCTAACACATAAAAATCCACAGGAACATAGAATTCTCCAATTTTAACAGGCATATCTTCTAACACACCAATTGGTACTCGTTTAGACCTATCAGCTAGTCTAAGAATTAAAGTGGTGCTAGAAAGTTCTCCTATTCCTAATTTTTCATATAAGATAAATGGCATTATGGAAACTCCTGCTCCTAGATCACATAAGGCATCATCAATATTATATCTCCTACGACGATCGGTATAGTGAATGAACCATAATCTTTTTGTTTCTTAGGCATCTTACGTTGTATTACGGCACTAGAATTAGGTCCTAAGGCAACATGGTCTACATCACATAATTCACGACGATGAGTTATAATATCTTTTAAGAATTTAGCATAGGTGGGCATTTGAGAAATTACCTCTGAAAATGGTAGAGTGATGCTAAGCTTTCCGAGAATTTCAGCAAACTTCTTGAATGCGGCTGTTTCTTTTACCTTCTTTTGTCTGTTTGGGAATGGAAGTGGTGGAACGTAAGGTGGTGGTGCTACGTAAGGCGGCTCACTTTCCTTGTCCGTGGCTTCCTCTTCCTGCTCGGGCTGCTGAGTGTTACTCGGTTCATCTTGCTCGGCTGAATTTGTTGTGCTTTCTTTGGTCTTGGTCCTTCAAGCTCCTTACCACTCTTCAAAGTGATAGCGCTTAAGTCGGCTGAGTTTATTTCGGGTTGAGAAGGAAGTTTTCCGGGATTCCTTGAATGCGTTGAAGCGAGTTGCGCAAACTGTGTCTCAAGCATCTTCTGTTCGGCTTTTCCTTGTTTGATTTCTGCGAATATATTCTGAATGTCTTTGCTCTGTTGTGCTTGAGTAGCTATCATCTGAGTCATTAGTTGCGCTAAGGTAGGTTCCTCGGATTTCTTGTCTTCCTTCCTTTGGTTGAAATTTGTGTGCTCGGGCCGTAGTTCTGACTCGAGGCTTGGTTGCTCGGGTAGTCTCCTCTAGCTTGGTCTCGTGAGTATTGAGACTTACCTGGGCTTGGTTATTGTACCCTTGAGTAGGGTATGGTGGTTTCGAATCTGAGTAGAATCTAGTCTGCCTTTGTTGAGGGGGTACGTAGGATCCTTGTCCTCGAGCTATGTAGCTAACGTCTTCTCCTCCTTTAGGTCCGTAACTTCTTCAGTGTGCTCGCTAACCTCGTAAACGTTCGATTGTGTTTTCTTCTTATCTAAGTTAAGGTTAGAAAGGGCTTGCACTAAAGAGTTAACGGTTTTTGAAAGGTTATTAAAGTCGGCTTTCGTGACTGAATTCGTACTCGGCTCAAGTTCCTCCTTCTTTAGATGGTTTCGGTCTCCACCCCATTGTGGCTGTTCCATGCGAGTTTCTCTATAACCTTGAATCCTTCGCTCGCGGGTAGTCCCATGATGCTTCCTCCGCTTCCTTGATCCATGCGTAATCGGCTATTCTCGTCCATTCCATCGTAGAACATCGACAACAATTCCCATTTGTTATATCCATGATGAGGACATTCGCGTTGAAGTCCTTTGAATCGTTCGTACGCTTCATAAAAAGATTCATTGTTGCCTTGCACAAATTTGTTAATTCTATCCCTAATACGTTTTACCTTTGCAGGGGGAAAGTATTGGTTTACGAAAGCTTGGGCTAAGGCGTCCCATGTCTTGAATGTGTTCGGCTCGTGTCCTTGAAGCCAATCTTTCGCTCCATCGGTTAAAGAAAATGGAAATAGCTTCATGTAAACTATTTCTCTAGGTACTCCTGCAAATTTATACGTACGGCATATTCAGTAAAATTATTAAGATGAACGTGAGGGTTACCGTATCCGTCGAATGATTCACTCTTGATCATTTGGATGAGTCCTCCTCGAAGTTCAAATCATATCCTTCTTCATTGGAATGCGAATGGAGAATCATAACTTCCAATGGTTGGAGTTATGTAGTACTCGGCTGGTTGCTCGACCTCAGCCCCTGCTCGAGCTGCTCCTTGCGGTTTTGATTTTCCATTCTGGTCGAGTAAGTTTTGTTCTCGGTTTCTTCGGTATTGTCAAGGAAATTCCACGAAGTTGAAGTTAAAGGTCTAGAAGATCTCGAAGAGCTAGAACTTGAATTTGTGACGTCCACTTGCACCTTTTTCTTCGCTTTAGAGTTTGATTGCATTCACCTACAAAAAGATGAATTTTAGTAATAGCTAGAAAAATAAGCAAATGAAAGTTTTTTATTACTACTATTTTTTTTTTTTTATATTTTTATATTTACGATTTCGAGTGACTCGAAATCTAGAACTAAAAATTAAACTAGTGAAAGATTTTAAAAAAAACTAAACACCGTTCCCCGGCAACGGCGCCATTTTGACGTGTGCATATAGTGAATAAATATTCCACACGCAACTCAAAAGAATTTATAGAACTAGGGGTGACCTAGTGTCGAACCCAAGGGAACAGTGGAGTCAAGTTATATTTCAAACTCGATTACTAGCTTTTAATTCTTATCAATTACTAGCTTTCAATTTAGTTCTTAAGTGTTTATTTATTTCAAAGGCAATATTATTATTCAAAAGGCAATATTTAAAGAAAAGGTTTTGTTATCAAATATTAAAAACTATGACAAGGATGAGAATCCTCCACTAATACTTATGGTTTCACTCAAACAAGATATATAAATCCTCACTCTCGAATGTTGATTTATATTATAGTTATGAATTTCCTTCTTGATGACAATTTAATCTAGAATATAGTTATATGATAATATAAATCCTCACTCCGAATGTTGGATTTATATTATAGAATTTAGACTGAGTAGCATTAGCATACGAATCCTCACTCCGAATGTTGGATTCGCACGTAAACATCTACTCGACTAGCTTCATTCCTCCCGGTGTTTTCACTAATCTGTCCAAATACG
>QZGG01003211.1:0-26370 GCA_006409495.1 Sedum album
GATGGCTCCTAAACTTTGGGGTGATTGGAGTGCAGAATCAGATGATCAATACAATCCAAAACAATTGGGTGACATATAATGATGAGCTATGCCAGCAATTGTACAATCTAGAAACGTGGTTAGAAGTCTGATTTTATGGTTGGAGGTGATTTCTGACTTCAAAAGGTTTCAAAGTACTGTCTTGTTTCACTAGTAACTATGGGAGTGCTAATTCATAAAAAAAATATGTGGCAGCAGTTGAAAAAGTCTCATGCTCGCGTTTAGAAGGACAGTACCTCTTGTTGGATAGTTATGAAAGAGACAGTTCAAATTGGGTCTGACGATGCTTCTAGCCTACTCACCGCATCAATCACTCTGGCATGACACAAGCAAAAATTCGAGAATAAATCTTCTCGATCTCGTAGTGAAAGATGTGGGCTTTTTGAGTCATATATCTTAGTTAGTATTGTTATGAAATCAATAATATGGATGACTTGAATGAGATATAAAATGCATGATTATTATGTCATTTGTTATGATCATAATAGTCTATTACTCTCCCATTATAACTCTCATCTTTATTCTTATTTATTTGGAGGAATAATATGTCTTTTCATTTACATCATATAGTAGTATAAATAGACTTGTATGAGAGACATGTTGATGTATCAAAACAAAAAGATGAAATGAAATACAATCTCTCTTCTTGCTTCATTCTCCTAACCATTAGTCTTGTTCTTTTCTTCCATATTTCACTTAATTTTACAACACGTTATCAGCACGAAAAGCTCAAAGAAAGAAAGGTAATACTCAAGGTTATATAATTCATTTATTCTTCAAACAATGCGATGATGGCAACTTTGAGTTCACTCTTGAATAAATCTCAAAACCGCCTAGCATATTATCTTCAAAATATTTTATATTAACTTTTCTTACGTTCACTATATGTAGTTGATTATGTCAAATCTTACAAAACTCGAGTTCAATGCTCTTGACATTTCCGGCAACAATTATTTATCGTGGATCCTTGATGCGGAAATCCACTTGAGTGCCATGGAACTTGGTGATACCATCAAAGAAGGTAATAAGGCATCTGAACAGAAAAAGGCAAAAGCCATGATTTTTCTTCGTCATCATATCCATGAGGGATTGAAAATTGAATATTTAACTGTCAAAGACCCTTTACGTCTTTGGAATGATTTGAAAGAAAGGTTTGATCATCAAAAAACGGTAATACTACCTAAAGCCCGTTTTGAATGGTTACATTTGCGCTTTCAAGATTATAAAAGCGTAAATGAATATAATTCGGCTATGTTCAGAATCACTTCTCAATTGAAGTTGTGTGGTGAAACTATAACTGATAATGATATGTTGGAAAAAACATATTCCACATTTCATGCTTCAAATTTACTTTTACAACAACAATATCGTGAAAAAGGATTCACCAAATATTCTGAACTTATTTCTTGTTTGTTGGTTGCTGAACAAAATAATGAGTTGTTGATGAAAAACCACAATTCTCGCCCAACCGGTGCGATGCCCATTGATGAGGCAAATGCTATAATGATTACCAATGAAGATGGGCGTGGTAATCGAAGTAACCACAAACGTGGGCGGGGCCGTGGCCGTGGGCAAGTCAGTAGGAACTCCCATGATGATATCAAGAAAAGATCAAATCCCTACAACAGATTGTCAAATGATGATGAAAAATACAAGGGAAGCTCTTCCAACAATCATTGCTACCGTTGTGGTTTGAAAGGTCATTGGGGTAAAAATTGTCGCACTCCAAAATTTTTTGTTGATCTTTACCAAGCTTCTTTGAAAGGAAAAAGTGTTGAAACAAACTTCACCAAATCAGATGATGGCCCCTTAGACCTTACACATTTAGAAGTTGGAGATTTCCTTAATGATGCCAATGGTGATTTTGGAGATTTTGACACGGTGATGGATGATGTAAAGGCAGAAAAATAATGCCTTATTTATGAATAATTTATGTAATAATTCATCATCATGAAATAAAGCATTTGCATTTCTTTCTACTAATTTATTTATTTATTTATTTTCAAGAGGTATGGACGCAACGGTATCTTCTATAAAAGATGACCATCATATTTGTTTGGCGGATAGTGCAACAACGCATACAATTCTAAGAGATGAAAAATATTTTTCTAACCTCATATTAGCCAAAGCTAATGTTAGCACCATATGCGGTGTAACCGATATTATTGATGGTTATGGAAAAGCACATCTAACACTACCTAATGGTACACAATTAATTATAGATGATGCAAAGTTGTCAAAGCAATCAAAAAGAAATTTGTTAAGTTTCAAAGACATACGCCGGAATGGCTATCATATTGAAACAACTAATGAGAATGGCATGGAATATTTATATATCACGTCAATGATCTCCGGAAAGAAAAAAATAATGGAAAAACTTAAATCATATAAGTTGGGACTTTATTATTCAATTATTAGTCCACTTGAAACATATATGGTTGTAAAAGAATCAACAGACCTAAATAAATTTCTTATATGGCATGATCGATTAGGTCATCCTGGATCAAACATGATGAGAAAAATTATTGAAAATTCTCATGGACATTCATTGAAAACTGAAAATATTATTTTATCTAAAGATCTGGTGTGTGCTGCATGTTTCAAGGAAAACTTATCACAAGACCATCACCAGTTAGAGTCGCGACTGAATGTCCAACATTTTTAGAAAGAATTCAAGGAGATATTTGTGGACCAATAATTCCGTCAACAGGACCATTTCGATATTTCATGGTATTAATTGACGCATCGACACGTTGGTCGCACGTATGTTTATTATCAAGTCGAAACATGGCATTTGCAAGACTACTTGCTCAAATAATACAATTACGAGCACAGTTTCCAGATTATTCTATTAAAAGAATTCGAATTGATAATGCGGGTGAATTTACTTCAAAATCTTTTGATGATTATTGTATGTCAATTGGCATAGTTGTTGAACACCCTGTGGCTCATGTATACTCATCATTTATTAAACGACTGAAATTAATTGCTAGACCTTTATTGATGAAGACCAAATTGCCAAATTCGGCTTGGGGACATGCAATTTTACATGCTGCATCCCTTATACGTTTAAGACCAAGTGCATATCATCAGTATTCTCCTTTACAACTTGTTAATGGACAAGTACCAAATATCTCTCATTTAAAAGTTTTTGGATGTGCCGTATATGTGCCAATATCTCCTCCACATAGAAGTAAAATGGGACCTCAAAGAAGGTTGGGAATATATGTGGGATTTGATTCCCCCTCAATTATTAAATATTTAGAACCTTTGACGGGAGACTTATTTAAAGCACGATTTGCAGATTGTCGATTTGATGAGACAATATATCCCGCATTAGGGGGAGATAAAATAAAACATGAGAAGGAAAAACAAGAAATTACATGGAACGCGGTAACATTATCTCATCTTGATCCAATTACAAATCAACGTGAACTAGAGGTTCAAAAGATTATCCACTTGCAAAATGTTGCAAATCAATTACCTGATGCATTTACAAATATAAAGACAGTGACGAGGTCACATATACCAGCTATAAATGTTCCAAGTAAAATTGATATTACAAATGTAATGCTGGGAATATATTAGCCAATGAGTCTAAATCACGCAAGAAGCGTGGTAGACCACCTGGGTCCAAAGATAAAAATCCAAGAAAAAGAAAAAGTAATAATGAGTTCGATGGTGCATCAGTGTCTGTTCCAAATGAAATAGATGTGGAAAATAAGAATTCATCTATAAATGATGATGAAACAATTGAAAAAGATGACAACAAAGAAGCATCTGAAAATGATGACTATGAAGTATCTATAAATTATGTAATTACCGGAAATAGATGGAACAGAAAATCAGTTGTGGTGGATAATATTTTTGCATATGCAATGGCTCTTGATGTTATAAATGAAAATGATGATTATGAGCCAAGGTCGGTCAAAGAATGTCAACAAAGAAACGACTGGCCTAAATGGGAAAGTGCCATACATGCAGAATTAAAATCCCTTGAAAAACGACAAGTCTTCGGGCCTATTGCTTTAACGCCCAAAAATATAAAACCTGTCGGTTATAAATGGGTGTTTGTACGCAAACGTAATGAGAGAAATGAAATTGTACGATATAAAGCACGACTAGTAGCCCAAGGCTTTTCACAAAGACCAGGCATTGATTATGAGGAAACATATTCTCCAGTGATGGATGGTACAACATTTAGATTTTTGATCAGTTTGGCAATTTTAGAAAGACTCCAAATGAATCTAATGGATGTCGTGACAGCATATTTGTATGGGTCACTTGATAATGACATATACATGAAAATTCCGGAAGGATTAAAATTGCCCGAAGCGCATAGTTCCAAACCAAGAGAAATGTACTCAATTAAGCTTCAAAGATCATTATATGGATTAAAACAGTCTGGTCGAATGTGGTATAATCGTCTCAGTGAATATCTATTGAAAGAGGGATTTATCAATAACGCAATATGTCCTTGTGTATTTATCAAACGAACAAAAACAGGATTCTCAATTATTGCAGTTTATGTTGACGATTTAAATATCATCGGAACTCTTGATGAAGTTCACAATACAATTGCGTATTTGAAAAGAGAATTTGAAATGAAAGATTTAGGTATGACAAAATTTTGTCTTGGCCTCCAAATCGAACATCTATCCGATGGAATATTTGTTCACCAATCATTATATATTGAAAAAATATTGAAAAGATTTAATATGGATAAATCTCATCCGGTGAGTACTCCCATGGTTGTGCGTTCACTAGATGTGACAAAAGATCCATTTCGTCCTCGGGAAGAAAATGAAGAAATACTTGGTCCTGAAGTTCCATATTTAAGTGCAATTGGAGCACTAATGTATCTTGCTAATTGTACAAGACCAGACATCGCATTCTCGGTTAATTTATTAGCAAGATTTAGTTCATCTCCAACAAAAAGACATTGGACCGGTATTAAACAGATTTTAAGATATCTTCGAGGAACATATGACATGGGATTATTATATTCAAAAGATTCAAAATCAGAATTACTTGGGTATGCCGATGCCGGATATTTATCTGATCCCCACAAAGCGGTCACAAACAGGATACATATTTACTTATGGTGGTACCGCAATATCCTGGCGCTCTACTAAACAAACTTTAACGGCAACTTCTTCAAATCATTCTGAAATATTAGCACTTCATGAAGCTAGTCGTGAATGTGTATGGTTAAGATCTTTAATCCATCATATAAGAGAATCATGTGATCTTACTTTGATAGAGAAAGTCCAACTATTATATATGAAGATAATGCTGCATGCATTGCTCAAATTAAGAGTGGTATATAAAAGGGGACAGAACGAAACACATTTCTCCCAAATTTTTCTTTACTCATGAACTTCAAAATAAGAAAGAAATTGAGATATGTCAGATTCGTTCATGTGACAATCTAGCTGATTTATTCACAAAAGCATTACCCACAACCTCTTTTCAAAAACTAGTGAATAATATTGGTCTGAGAAAGTTCAGAGATCTTTGCTAGATATTTTAAAGATGTCAAAATGAGGGGGAGATACATACACGTTATACTCTTTTCCTTGTATAGGGTTTTCCCAACGGGTTTTTTCCTAACAAGGTTTTTAATGAGGTAACACATGTGTACAAGTCATCCAAGGGGGAGTGTTATGAAATCAATAATATGGATGACTTGAATGAGATATAAAATGCATGATTATTATGTCATTTGTTATGATCATAATAGTCTATTACTCTCCCATTATAACTCTCATCTTTATTCTTATTTATTTGGAGGAATAATATGTCTTTTCATTTACATCATGTAGTAGTATAAATAGACTTGTATGAGAGACATGTTGATGTATCAAAACAAAAAGATGAAATGAAATACAATCTCTCTTCTTGCTTCATTCTCCTAACCATTAGTCTTGTTCTTTTCTTCCATATTTCACTTAATTTTATAACAAGTATTTTATTTTATAGATTTTTTCAATTAAGGTTTGCTTTTTTCCTCCTAATTAGTTGTTCTAAATTTATTGTATTAGTTAGATAAGTTTTGAATAATGAATAAAATTTAGAGATTTTTCTCTATCATCTATCCTATATATAAAACGGGAATGAGGAAGCCACAATTCACATTCTCAAAATACCCTTCCTTAATTTCATTTTTACACATTTAACATATAAACTATAAACTTCTTTTAAATTATATTTATAAAAATAAAATTACTTGCAAATATACATGTGCAGAAACTACTAGTATTTGTAATTCGTGTCTAGAATTTCGAATTAAAACAAGATCATATTTTTGACCACACACCTTCACTCTGTATAAAGGAATGTTTTCTTCCCAGGCAACTTACCTGTTCAAGTCATCTCTTTACTACAATCAAATATTCATATCCCCTTCAATATTCCACCAACCATTGGTTGCCATTTTTACTAATATCTAATCCTCTCTTGTGTTCTCTTATTAGGCTCCTCTGGTAGTACATGTGGTCTGCAAGACTTTCCATGGATAAAGATGGTGACATCTGAGATACATATTGCTTTAAACAAACACCATCGTGTGATACCTACCAAGGACTCTTATGTTTGGACATACTCTTAAGTTTGTGATCTCAATCAGTTAATATATCATGAAACAATATATTGGTTGGTCTATTACCGTTTGGAAAGATCAAAGGCTGTTTTTGTCTTCTTTCAGTGTTTTAAATTCTAGCAAGAATGATGAGTTACCTCCACCAGTGTAGGATAGAACAAGAATTGTTATTAAGGGTATTGTGTAGTCAGTCACTCATTCCCTTATCCTTTCCGAGGATGATAGACTTCCTCAGACTCTTCATTAGACACTTGTCTGTGCACCGCTCGTCCGAGTTAGCCGTTGGCATAGAATTCATGGGGATATTTCATATGGATTCATCTGTTTAGTTGGATCCATGTAATCCACTTTGCATCCGTTCATTGCATTTCATCTATGATTCAAATTGCAACACGTGCATGTCACGTATAAAACATGTGCAACTCACATGTCTCATTAATGTGTTGCGACAATCAGATGTATAGATAAAATGCAATCAAAGGATGCAAAGTGAGTTCCATTAATCCATGAAAATAGATGGATTCATGCGAGTAAATCTCTAAGACTTCACAGACAACTGTCTTATTTAAAGTGGTTCCTAACTGAGTAAGTCTTTGCAGTGAACCTATCCTTAGCTCCAACTATGTCTGCCTTTGTTGGAAAGTATGCAGGTACAAGATAATATCTTCTTAGAAATTGTTCTTATTTTATCTATGATTAAATGAATAGCTTTGTTTTCTTTTCAATTTCTTCACTTGGAATTTGGTGGTCACAGATGAGCTGATCAAGAATGCCAAGTTGATAGCCACCCCCGGAAAAGGCATATTGGCAGCCGATGAGAGCACAGGTACAATAGGTAAGCGCTTGTCAAGCATCAACGTTGAGAACATAAAATCTAATCGTCAGGCCCTTCGCGAGCTTTTGTTCACTGCTCCAGAAGCTGTGAACTACTTGTCTGGTGTCATTCTCTTTGAGGAGACCCTTTACCAAAAGAAGGTTGATGGCACCCCATTTGTGGAGTTTCTACAAGACAACAACGTTATACCTGGTATTAAGGTTGACAAGGGGACAGTGGACATTGCCGGAACCAATGGAGAGACAACTACTCAGGGGCTGGACTCCCTTGGTTCACGTTGTGCTGAGTATTACAAGGCTGGAGCCAGGTTTGCCAAGTGGCGTGCGGTGTTGAAAATCGGCCCTAATGAGCCTTCTGAATTGTCTATCCAGCAGAATGTTCAAGGACTCGCGCGCTATGCAATTATTTGTCAGGAGAATGGTCTTGTCCCTATTGTTGAGCCAGAGATTCTGACTGATGGAGACCATGACATTAACAAATGTGCAGCTGTGACTGAAGCAGTCCTAGCAGCAACTTATAAGGCTCTGAATGATCATCATGTTTTGCTCGAAGGAACTCTCTTGAAGCCTAACATGGTCACTCCGGGTTCAGACAGCCCCAAGGTTGTCATGAGTGCGTACTTGTTGATAAACTTCCTTAATTTGCTTGCAAGTCATATCTGAAACTTTTTGATTTTCATGTAGGTGACACCAGAGGTGATAGCTGAGTACACTGTGAGGGCACTCCGGCGCACAGTTCCACCAGCAGTGCCTGGGATAGTGTTCCTCTCAGGTGGGCAAAGCGAGGAAGAGGCGACTCTTAACCTCAATGCCATGAACAAGCTGGAAATCATGAAGCCATGGACCCTTTCCTTCTCCTTTGGCCGGGCATTGCAGCAGAGCACCATCAAAGCATGGGCTGGAAAGGTGGAAAATGTCCCCAAGGCTCAAGCAACATTCCTCGAGCGGGCAAAGGCCAACTCAGAGGCTAGTCTCGGGAAGTATATTGGTGGAAGTGGTGGGCGGGGATGCTACGGAGAGCCTTTATGTCAAAGTATACAAGTACTAAATCCTTCAACATATTATCAAATTTAAGAATTCAAGGCTACTGGAGAATGTAATAGAAACAAGAACAATTGGGTTGTGCTTTGAGCAAAATATTATGTATGCTTTACTGTTTTCTTTCACATACATATTAATCTATAGAACCAAATCATGATATGTTCTTGAAGATATTGTCACTGCCTTTCATTTTCTATGCAGTTAACATCATGGACTACTATATCATGTTAGGCTACTTGTCAAATAAAGTTATGACAAGCGTATTTTTTTTGAGAGAAACCTTACGCATAACACAAACCCGACCAAAGAAACAGACCCAACACAAACACAGAGCCTAAACATGTCTGTAAGGCTGCTGAGACACATAATGACTCACAAAACGCGGGATAGACCATTGATCTGTCCATGAACTCCACAAACTCAAAGCAACATGGGCCACACCCAGTGGCGGAACCAGGACGAAATATTCGCCGGGGCTCAAAAGCTTAGGACGGAGGACGAAATATTCGCCGGGGCTCAAAAACTTTTTTTAGGGGGGGCTCAAATAATTTTTTTAGCTGGGGCTCTAATAATTTTTTCAGCCGGGGCTCAAATAATTACTTTACCCGGGGCTCCAAATCGAATTATGATAAATTATACCTGGTAAAAAAAAATTTTTTTTTTCCTCGCCCCCTCCGCCCTCCTGGTTCCGCCACTGGCCACACCATCATCAATTCCATTCTCCTCTCGCATGCATGCTTAAAATACCATCTCGGATTCCTCCTCGATCTCACCTTGCAATCTTGTAGCCACGCAGTTGTTCCCTCCTGCTGCCACAGCAGACGTTATTCCTACAATTCCACAGCAGCCATCCCCATATCATTATTTTGCTGAGTGTCACAGATCCTTGCACACAAGAACAACCAGTCTGCATTTCTCCCTCCTACCCCTTGCAGACATCTCCTATCAATGTCAACCCTGCTCCAAAGCGCACCCGCCCTCCAACACTCAACCACATGTAAAGTTGTTTCTCTTCTGAAAACACATAATGCACAATCCAGTTCTACATCACATTCTGATGGAGCGTATTTATACGATCCATCAAAACGTAAAATCCCATGATTTAAATATATTATTTCATGTATTATTTTACTTTTGTGTGTGATTCGTGTTATAGATGCATCAAGACTAATTTGACATTTTAATTCTTAAGATGGTGTAATTTGAAGTCATTTAGAATCAAATATTGACCCGCAAAAAATACAAAATCTGAATTTCTGCACTATCGCGGAGGGTAAAGAATTTATCAGCGCGAAGGGTATTGAATTTAGATAATTCTTCACCCTCCGCCGCAAATAATTATTCATCCTCCGCGGAAGTCCAAAAATAGCAAAATTGCATTAAACTTCAACCTTGGAAATAAGACAAATAAATGATTTCGTGCTACAAGAAATGAGGGGGGATTTTATGCAATTATGATGATGGTGCAATTACAAGGAGGAGAGGAAGACATCAAAAATCAGCCATCATTTGGCCATTGTTTGGCTTTCTTTTCACCCATTTTCACAACATTTTCAACCGTTTTTGGAGCTCTCTTGCAACTTGAAGAAATCTGGATTTTTGGAGAAGAAACCATCTCATTCTCAAGCCGTAGTGACAACGGATGGAGATAAAGAAGGCTACATCTTCATCATCAAATTTGTGACAATTTTCTTACTTACAAACTCTCATTTATTTTCTTGTATTTTGTTGTGATGAATCTTATGTGTAACTAAACTCACCCAATTTGGGGAGTTGTTTGTTAACATATTTTGATGATTATTATTGCATGATTATTTTGTGTGAATTTTATTACCATTCTTTGATGCAAATTACATGCATGTATGTTAGTTTAGAGTAGCCTAGCGGTGAGCTATATTAACATGTCTTGTATGATGCTTGTCTTATTTTATTCTAGAAAAGCTTAGCGGTGTAGCTATTGTGTTATTTATTCTTCTTGAGAACTTAGCGGTTAATAGAAGATAAGGATTTCATAGAATTATTTGCATATTATCTTAGCAGATGTATGTGTGTTGTGTATCTAGCGGGAACAACTAAATAAATTCACATGATTTTTACATGATATTAATTATTTTATGTTTCAAGCAACTCCTTGAATAGGTGTGTTGATAGTTATATATTATTTGTTACTTGATACTTTAACAATTATAAACCCCCTTTAGAAATTATTAGTAGAATAAAAAATATACTTTTGACTTAAATTGCTCTCTCTTGGATTCGACCCTACTTGTCGCTTGCTAGCTTGTAGGAATTATTACAAATTTAAGTTTGACGCACTCAACGATGTGCTCGTCACATCCCCTCCTCCTTAGGCTGACTGTATCAGACATAGCAACATGATACATTCTCCACACCATAAATTTGATTCGCCCAGGAACGTTAGCTTTCCAAACCCGCCTCCAAAACATCTGCATCCATTCTCTATTCGATTGCTCCCCATAATCAGCATGACTTCCCCTCATATGACAAATCTTATATTTGTACACCGACTTAACGAAGAACACCCCTGAACTATCAAGCTTCCAAACTGGCATTGATTCACCATCCCAATCGCCAATGTCTTCTTGCAGCCAATGCAAAATTTTCAATATTCCTCTCTACGCATGGGATGGTTTTGTACCCATCCCCGCCTCCAGCAGCTCACACCTTGAGAAGTAACAACCCTTCAACATTTGCTCAGCAGCAGATTTGGCTTGGACAGAATTCGCCAAGCTTGTTTTACTAAAAACGCACCGTTTTATCACTCTAAGATCACGAAGCTCAATCCCACCATCCACTCTTTGTTCCATCAAAGTTTTCCTATTCACTCAATGAATAGCCATCTCCTTCTTACCGGCACTCCATAAAAATCTGACAGCCATTTTCTGTATCCTTTCACACACAGACAGCGGCAATCTATAATACATCATCGATCTAAAATGCTGCATCTCCGCTGCACCCACATGCTTCGGGATCAACACTATCTTGGTAACATTCAGCTCCCTTGATCAAGAATTATCGTTCAAGATACTCATCACCTGATCACTCACCTCCTCTTTCACTATATGCCAGTAATTCTGATAAAATAATGTCGGGTAACTGTCCAGCCCTGGTGCTTTAGTCGGTGCCATTTGATATAGCGCTTGCTGAATTTTGTCCTCCCCAATCGACGCTAATAGCCACAGTAATTTTCTAGTCCACACCTCTTAACATCTCCTGCCAATTGATGGTCTCAGGTTGTAGCTTTGAACAAAATACATCATTAAAGTACTCCACTATCTGATGCTTCTTCAGGTTCAAGAGAGTTTTCATTTTTTCCCTAATGATTCTTGTCTATACCAACTCTCTCCCCTTTTTTACTCCTGACTTATCTAATCCTGAGAAATCCACCATTTTCTTCTTTCTTATAACTAACGGAACATTAGGGGTCGGCAATGGGCAGGGTCGGGTCGGCCCGGCCCTAATAAGGTCAGGGCAGGGTGGGCTTTAAGGAGTTTTACCATGTCCGATGGAAGCCTTAGGGCAGGGCGGGGTCGGGCCGTCGACTTTTTGATGACCCTTAGGGCCGCCCTAGGGCAGGGTAAAGAAAGGGTCGGGCGGGGCTGACCCTAGGGCCGACCCTTAACATTAGGTCTATAATTTTAAAAATAATTAATTAATTTAATATATTAATAAAATTGTAACTTGTACTACATAAAATTTATTAAATTCTTTGAGTTTTGAATATTTTCTATATATAAAAGATTATTAGGAATAAATTTAGTGATAATGTTAAGGTTAAGTCTGATAGGGTCAGGGTAGGGTCAAAGGGCCGGGTAGGAGGGGCAGGGTCAGGGCTTTTTAACTCGACCCTTACCCTGCCCTAAGGCTTAAGGGCAGGGCCGAAATCGGGTCAACTTCAGGGCTGGGCAGGGCTCAGGGCCCGGCAGGGTCAGGGCCGCCCTTAGGGCTTCTTGACCCTAGGGTCAAATGAAGATACCTACGGAACATCATCTTCATGTGCACTTTCTTCCTGAACACTTTCAAGTATCTTTCCTTTCTCAGCCCTAGTAGCTGGTTTTCTGCCCTTACTTTTCTTTACTGTAGGGCTTGCATCCACTTCATGACTATTACTAGTAATCTGACATTTTTTTAGCTATTTTCCTCTTTTTCCTGCCTTTTCAACTAGATCTCTGATTGTCTCACTTTGATTTGCTACTCTTTGTTCTACCTTAGATGGCATAGATGAATTTTACAGATATTGGTTCAAGATTTACCTCAAATTGTGGTGCATTGTCCACTTTTGTCTTCTTTTTCGACCTGATTTTGCGAAGGACCCTTTTCGATTGATTCTTTGGACAATTTTCGGCAGGATTCTCGAATAGGGTTTGTTTCACGGGGTTGGGAGGTGACTGATGGCATCAGCTACCGGCCTCGACAGCAGATTGCGAAGCAGTGATGGTTCGAGTGTTCACCACATTGATTTAGGGTTTTGGGAATTCGGGTGGTCTGAGTGAGAAAGTAAATCTTCTAGTTGGGTTTTTATTTTTGTTTAAGTACTAAACAAAATAATGAAAAAGAAAAGAAAAAATAAACTAATTTTTCTATTTTTGAGCAGCCACGTGTCTTGCTTTTGTCTATTCAGCAGCTCTAGTTCTGAATTTGACATAGACTCAATTTGAGTCTTAGTGCTTCAAACTGTGCATATCCAAGGGGCTTTGTTAGAATGTCTGCCAGTTGATTTTCAGTTGCGACGTATCTCAAGACAATCGTCTTCTGTTCGACTAATTCTCTGATTAAGTGATGCTTGATATCAATGTGTTTGGTTCCAGAGTGCTGTATTAGATTTTTAGAGATGTTAATTGCACTCATATTGTCACAATATAATTTCATCTCCCCCTGAATTATGCCACATTCTTCAAGAATCCTCTTCATCCACATCATCTGTTGACAACTACTATCAGCTGTAATATATTCTGCTTCAATAGTACAAAATGATATACAGTTTTGCTTCTTACTGAACCATGACACCAAGTTGTTGCCTAGAAAGAAGCAACCTCTTGAGGTGCTTTTTCTATCTTCAGCGTTATCGGCCCAGTCTACCAAATATGTGCACTGAAGTCTTTTTTGTACCATAACCCTAAGTCCACTGTTCCAACAACATATCTAATTATGTGTTTTACCTGAGATAAGTGACTTTCCTTTGATTCTGCCTGATATCTAGCACATACTCCTACTATGCTCTAGACTCATCCTTAGATAGCTTCAGCTAGGTTGCCGCCGCTGTTCTTTTGTGACTTGCATTCTCAAGTCCAAACTTCTTTATTAGGTTTTTTGCAAACTTATTCTGAGATATTAATATTCCTTATTTTTGTGCTACTTGTAGTCCAAGAAAGTACGCCATCTCTCCTACCATACTCATCTAGAACTCACTCGCATATCTTCTACAAATTGAACAAACATCTACTTGACATTCGAGCCAAAGATTATATCATCCACATAAATCTAAGCGATGATAAAGTTCTTGTTTTTCCGTCTTATGAATAGGGTGTTGTGTACTCTCCCTCGCACATAGCCATGGTTGATTAGAAACACAGTCAGCCTTTCATATCATGCTCTGGGCGCTTGTTTTAACCCATAAAATGCCTGTTTAAGACGATAAACATACTCAATGTGTTTTGGATCCTCAAAACCTTTTAGTTGTGCCACTTAGACTTTTTCATTTTCAAAAAAGCACTTTTGACGTCCATCTAGAATAGCTTAAACTTTAACTGACAAGCAGGCCTCAAGTCGTGCTACTAGGGAAAATGTTTCCTTAAAGTCTATACCTTCATTTTATGTGTAACCCTGAGCAACTAATCTGACTTATTTTTTTAATATCCATTTGGTACCAACGATGTTTCTCTAGCAGGTCTGGGTACTAGATCCTAGACATCATTCCTCTCAAATTCTCCGAGTTCTTCCTGCATAGCAACACCCCAGTATATATCCTGAATAGCTTCTTTCATATTTTAGGTTCTGTGACTGATCGGAAACAAGATCCACTCATCATTCTGGCAAAATCAATCTTTTCCCCCTTAGATTTCTTGGAGCAAACGAATCTCCAATTATATTTTGTTACTGGATGATTCTTGAATCTTTATTGAGGGGATAGGCTTGTCGTTAAGACCATTATCTTCTTCATATTCATCATCTTCTCCTGAATTCAATGTTATCTTTGTTTGTTCTTGAGGATTAAATTCAGTTGCTTCAGACTCTACTTCAGCAGAAGATGTTCTCATATTTTTGATAAGTCTTGTTGGGTCAGCTCCTTTTTTTATGTCCTTGACTGCAACATTAACAGATTCAATGATAGTTCTGTTGTCTGGCAAGTATACTCGATATGCTCTATTATTGGGTGAATATCCAACAAATATTCCTTCAATACTCCGAGCATCTAGTTTTTGTTTGTATTTTGTCCTCTTAAACATAGCAGGTACAACCAAAAATGCGGAAGTATTTGACAGTTGGTTTTTTACCTTTCCAAAGTTCATAGCATGTTCTGGATGTTCCTAATCAGACTAAAACTCTATTCAGGGTATAGTATGCAGTGTTCATTGCTTCAGCCCAGAGTTTTAATGGAATGTTTTTAGCGTGTAGTAGAACACGAGCCATCTCTTGTAAGGATCTATTCTTTCGTTCTGCTGCTCCATTCTGTTGAGGTGTTACTACTGCAGAGTGTTGGTGTTGTATACCCAGTTTCTGACAAAATTCTTTCATGTCCTTATTCTCAAATTCTCGTCCATGATCGTTTCGAATTGTGATTAAGGACACATCCTTCTCCTTTGAAGTTTCAAGATGAGGAATCTTACAGCATCTACTGTATCTGATTTTTCTTTGAGGAAGACTGTTCTGGTGTAACGCGAATAGTCATCAACATAGACCAATACATATCTTTTTCCTCCTAAACTTTCCACTTGGAATGGTCCCATACGATCCATGTGAAGTAATTCAAGCACTCGTTCTGAGTAGTTTGGTCCTTTTTCTTATGCATACTTTGATTAGTTTTCCAATTTTGTATTCTCCACACAATACTGAGTCATCTCCTTTAATTTCATGAATTCCTCTGACTACTCCTTCATATGTAACGTCTTTTAAAGCTTCAAAATGGATATGTCCCAATTTTCTATGCCAAAGCAACATCTCATTATTTGGTGATCATACAGCTCATCTGAGGCACTGATCTATCTATTTTAAGTAGATAGCAGTTGTTTGAAGCTCTATCCCCAATCATTACACAAACTCCTTTATCATTTTTTACTTGACATTGTCTTTGGTAAAGTCTATCATAATCCCATCATCACATAGTTGGCTGATGCTTATAAATTGCTTTTAACCCATCTATTAATAAAACATTGCTCACTCGGGCAAGCCTTTGACAGACATTGTTCTAGATCCTACTACTTTACCTTTTGCTCCATCGCCAAAGGTAACATATTCTTCAATAACTGGTCTAATGTGAGTGAGATAGTTCCTATCTCCAGTCATGTGGGCTGAGCGGGCACTGTCAAAGAACCATTGATTACTGGATTGTTGTGTCATCAAACTTAGAGCTACGTAGTTGTAGTGGTTTTTAGCAAAATAGTGTCCTACTGCAGGTTAGTGTATCTAAAGTAGTTGAGTAATGATTATTAGGAACAAACCTGGGATAACCTGATTGTACATGGCTGGATATCTTCTGTTTCCTCCGATTTGTCTTTTCTCCGCTTAAGAGTAATGGAACTCAAAGCAGTTCCTCTTGATATGTCCCTTGCATCCAGTTCATGACTAGTCAATTTTGTGCTGTTATGATCTCATTAAGTCTGTTGGGCCCTTTGGTCATCATACTCATTAACTTATTCAAATGTTTCAGGTCCTTTTTGGAGCTAATTAATTTTGAGGTAGTAATTGACAATTCCTCTTTCATTTCTCACACTTTTATGTTAGTTCATTTTCCTCATATCTGAGTTTTTTGTTTATCTCAACAACTTCCTCCCATTTATCATATAATGATCTGCATTTTTCAGCTATTGATTCATCATTGATTTCGGTATCACTATCACTATCTGTGCCCTGGGGTTCCTCTTTTTGTTGGTTTGTTTCTTGCTTAATCTCTGCTACAGCAGTCAAGGCTAAGCAGTTTATTTTGTCAGTTTCTTCCTCAGATTCATCTTCACCTTATGATTCACTAAAACTCACAATGAGTGATTTCTTTTGCTTTTTCATTTTTGTTGGACATTCCTAAAGTACATGTACGTATACTTCGCATCTGATCTCTTTTCCTTCTTTTCACTTGACATTCCCTCGGTCATCCATTCTGTTTCTTCTTCCCTTGAAGTTTCCACCAATTCTGCCAGTTTTCTTAGGATCATTATTATCTGTTCCTTGTTTGTTCAATTTTTTCAGGAATTTTGAAAAATTGTTGGCAATCATATAAATTGCTCATCCTCGGATTCTGAGTCAGCCTTGGTTACTTCTCCTTTGAAATCAACGCTTTTGACTTTCTTGTGAGGGTGTCTCTATTTCAAGCTCATACTCATATGACTTTAGTGTGCCATTAGTTCTTCTAATTTGAGGGTTTTCAGGTTCTCAGTTTGCAAAATGGAGATTTTATGCACAGCAAATTTACTAGATAGGGCTCTTAGGGCTTTCTTAACTAGTTTTTCATTACTGAGAGTTTCTCCCAAAGCATGGAATTGAATAGCTATGTCCATTAGTCTTTTATTGAACTCGGTTATGGATTCATTATTAGTCATTTTCAGATTCTCGAATTGGGAGGTTAATGTTAGCAACCTAGTCTCTTTGACCCTAACGGTTCCTTCGTAGGTTGTTTGTAATATATCGCATGCATCTTTTACAGATTCACATTCTGAGATTAGGGAATAAACATCTGGTTCTACTCTCCAAAGATTGCAGACAGTGCTCGTGCATTAGCTGAGGCATTCTTTTTCGTCTGAGTCCATAGCTCTTCTCTTTTTATTGTGATGATTCCATTAGCATCAGTCACCTTCGGGGAGTCCATCGTACTATAATGTTTCGATGCCTTATCATCCAATGATTTAATGTAGGATCTCATCCTAGTTTTTCAATAGGAGTAATTTGATCCATCTAGTGTTGGTGGACGTATCTGCGCTTCTCGGGCATTCATCATAGTGTTTTTCTTATAGATTCACTTAGTATGTCGAGTGATCGGCTTTGATACCAACTGAAATTAAGTTTATCTGTCTGTCACAGAGTTCTGCTCAAGCTTGTTCCGTGTTAGTTTAGGCAGAGCTTGCGTTTAACAGTCTTATGTAAAGTTAGATACTGTAAGTAAAAGCACAAGACTTGTTAACTCAGTTCGGCTCTTTTAAGGCTTAGTCTGGGGGGCTTACTCCGAAGCCCGATGGAAATGTTCCACTAAAATAGTTCAAGTACAATTACAATTACAATTACAATTACAAATAATTTACTATTAAAGAACTTTAAGTGAACGACTTACGGACCCTCTCTTCCGCAAGCACTGAATCAGCAAGTTATCCACCAGATCAGAACTCCACTGATCTCTTGTTCATCATGTGAACGATTCGCTACACTTACCTTGTAAAATAATGTGAAGAAACTTTTTTGATGACAGCGTATCACTTCAGAATTGCATCAAGCTTTCTCAGTGCACCTGAATGTGCTTAACAGCTCGGTTAACTTAGGTCTCTCGTGTATAACTCCAAAACCACATATTGCAAGCGCTCACTATCTCTCTCTCGTTCTGAAGTAACACGCCAATGATTCTCCTCTTTCGTTTATATAGTTATCTTTAAAGATAATGATTTAAAAGTCATTATCTTTTAGGAAACTCCTAATCCTAACCGATTAAGTAATAATCAAATACGATTATTAATTCTTTTATTCGACATCGTGAATTCTCCGCGATCCGTACGCCGCCTTTGAATCTACGAGAAATCTGATAGAGCACTTTTGTATGCTGTTTTAAGTCCTTTATACTGCTCAGATTCTAACATATTTTAGTATAAGATTACGCTTTTGGTTTAGTTTTGTATCTCAGGTTTAAAAAAAGAGTTAGAACAAAAGTGCAACAAGAAGGCTGAATCTCGGAGCAAAAGACAACAAAGTTGACAAGAGCCAAAGATCAACGAGCGCGCGAGTAGCGTGGCGCGCCAGTCTCGCGAAGAACAGAGCAAAATGATGACGTCAGCAATCAGCGAGATATCCAGAGCGATGACGTCAACACGCGCAAAGAATATTTCTAAGTTCGGTTTTTGGAGATCAAATATTCCCAAGGCTGATTTTTAGAGATAAAGATGATTTCCTACAGATTTTCTTGCCTAATAATTCTTGGAAACCCTAGGAGGCAAGACTATAAATACAAAGCTTCATGGAAATCACAGCAGTTGTACATAGAGGCACAGATAGAGGCCAATTGAAGAAGGATCGGAATTCTATCGGCGCAAGACTGTTACGCGCACTGACGACGCGCGCACCAGGCTATAGTGTTATCACTTGTTGTTTACATATAGATATTGAGATGAATATGTTCAGCATGTCTAGCTAACTTGTTGAATTCAGTTTAGACTTTGACCTCTGAATTATATGTTTTGAGGTTTTATTCTTAATGCTTGACATGTTTAGTATTATTATTCCGAGCATACTTGCATGATAACTAGTTTAGATAGTTAGGCGAAGCCTTTACCCGCAGACCTAATTATAGACTCTATTATCTATCGTTAAACTATCAGAGGTACGTTACAGTGAATGATAGGAGTAGCACTAGAATAGTTAATCACTACCTTTACCGGATTCGTGGTTAATTAGACTAGGTTGGGTAGTAATATCATATAGACCTTTACCGGAATATGTAAGTTATTAAGCCTTTACCGGACCTTAACTTGCGTGAACAATCTGTCATAGATCCTTAGAAAAACCCGTGATAAACATAGAAGTTCATAGTGACAAGTCTAAGCTGAGCTCATCTCATATTTATAGTTTACACTCGTAGTTAATTCTGTGCGCCAGTAGTGTTCACGTTTCTGTTTCTTTCTTTTACTTGTTTTCACTCACAACCCCAATCTTTAGTTTGTAGTTAAAAGGAGATTTCTCACCGTTCCCTGTGGATTCGACCCCAGCTTGCCAAGACTATACTAGTAGGGGAGCCGGGACAAATTTGCAGCACTCAACGACGTGCTCGTCAAAATCGTTGCGTATTGTCTGATCATCGCTACTCGCTCAGACTATTTATCCTCTATTTTTGATATCCTACTTCATTGTTTGCTTAAGCAGTCTGATTATCAAATTTGCACCACACTTCATTTTGATTTGAATTCTTATATTTCAAGTCATCTTTTTCTTTGCTAACAAATTTGCCATTCATACATGTGAGTTCCGTCGTTGAACTCTTAGTTATCATTTGATTTACTAAAACATCATGCGATATTTTTTACGTGTCACGTTTTCATGTTGTAAGAAGTCACTCAAACATTTGTTAAGAAGCATAATTTTTAAGTGATGATCTCTTTTCTGCATTTTGAATGGATTCATGTTGTGATAACTGATAGCCTCTACTCCATTTCAAAGATCAATGAAGTCAGGTTGTGGTTGTCCAATTTTTGAAAATAATTGTCAATCTTTTGGCCAGCTCTTCTAAGCAAATAATTGTCTTCAAGAAGATATTTGAGTTAGTCTTAAATTCTTGAATCAATCAGTTGGTGGTGAAATCTCAACAAAATGTAATAATAATGAAATTAAACAATTTGGATTTATAGGTGGTTAGTTCAAATAATTGAAGGCTTTAAAATTATGATTTCAAACATGTGATTGTACAAATTAGTCCGTAAACTGTTTCTTCATTAATATAATGACAGGGTCAAGTTCTTCTACGAATTTGTGCACATGATGCATTTTGAAATTCAATTTATTTGCATTTCTAGTTTAACTGTATGCACATTTGAACTTGCAAATATGTATTTTAACTTTTTCGCTAAAAAATAAAATTTTAAAAATTAGTTTATGAACGATTGGATGATCCAACGGTTCACGATAGGGGTCGCAGAGTAAATGAATCACACTCATACGAAAATCAATACAACCAACACCATTACTAAAAAGGACAGCTGTCCTCAAAAAAAATTGTCACATATGAAACAACAAGTTGCATATTTTGTGTCTTATATGTTACATTATATTTAAAGATATGCAGCTATCTTCTTTATATGGAATCTCAGATCATGTCTAAGACGCCTGATGAAGGCCATTCCGATGACACTCAAAGTCAAACCCCCCTCCTGCTCTTGGATTCCCCTTTTGTTGACTTTTCTAGCCGACCGGTCAGCCGCTCCAGCTCCGGCGGATGGACATCTGCCTCATTCATAATAGGTATTTAGACTAACTACTTTTACTTGATCTTAGCTGCAACTAGTTATATTGTTGCTGTCTGCAGGTGTTGAGGTGGCTGAGAGGTTTGCTTTTTATGGCATCTCCATGAATTTGATGATTTACTTGACTGGTCCGCTCGGTCAGTCCACTGTTAAGGCTGCTGAGAGTGTTAATATGTGGTCCGGGACAGCAACAATGCTGCCACTTGTAGGCGCTTTCATTGCCGATTCCTTTCTCGGGCGCTACACAACTATACTCATTGCCTCCCTTATTTATATCCTGGTCTGTATGTATATACTCTCCTGGATCGCGTCACAGTTTGATCATCAAATAACCATGGAAAATTTGATTTCAGGGTCTAGGAATGCTATCTGCTACAGCAATGCTGTCATTACCCGAGTTGTCTCATTCGAAAAATAATTTAGCAGCAAATGCGCCAAAAAGATCTGGACTGGATCTTCAGTTAGTACTTTTCTACATATCTTTGTACATTATAGCAATTGCCCAAAGTGGGCACAAACCATGTGTGCAGGCATTCGGTGCAGACCAGTTCGACGGGAATGATCCGCATGAATCCAAAGCTAAAAGCTCATTTTCAACTGGTGGTATTTTTGTATGAATGCTGGTATAGTTGTATCTAACTTGAGCCTACCATACATCATGGACAATCTCAACTGGGCACTTGGATTTGGAATTCCTTGTGTTATTATGGTACTTGCGCTCGCTATTTTCTTAATGGGTACTAAAACTTATAGATTTGTTGTCAGAACAGATGAAAGGAACCCTTTTGCCAGAATAGGCGGTGTGTTTTTTACAGCTGCCAAGAATTGGAACACTTCTTCCGCTGCGCTGCCTTGTCAACCATCCCAAAAATTCAAGTTAGTCACTCTCACACTATCTCACTTGTTGTCTCATTTTGCGGCCAGTTCCATCTTTTCTTACAAATTCATACAAATTTGTTGACCAGGTTTCTGAATAAAGCGTTACATATAACTATGGATGGTTCGAAACTCGAAAGGAATGCATGTACACCCACTGAAGTTGAAGAAGCAAGGGCAGTTTTAAACCTAGGACCTATTTGGGCTTCATGTTTGATTTATGGAATTGTTTTTGCTCAGTCTTCGACATTTTTCACGAAACAAGGAACAACAATGGATAGATCAACTGCATTTGGATTTAATATTCCTGCTGCCTCACTTCAATCATTTATCGGAATAGCTGTCATGGTGTTAATGCCAGTATATGACCTCATCTTAATTCCAGTATCGAGAAGAATCACTGGGAGAATCTCTGGAATAACGAAGCTTCAAAGGATCGGAGTAGGCATGGTCATATCTGCTTTCTCAATGGTAGTTGCAGCTTTAGTTGAGCAGAAGAGGCTTCAAATAGCTTTAGAAAATGGCCTCATAGATGATCCCCATGCAACTGTTCCAATGAGCGTCTTGCGGCTAATTCCTCAGTATGTTCTTTATGGAATCGCGGATGTTTTCACAATGGTCGGTCTACAAGAATTTTTCTACGATGAGGTACCGATTGAGTTAAGGAGTATGGGGCTGTCCCTTTACCTAAGCATATTTGGTCTAGGCAGTTTCCTGAGCAGCTTTTTGATTTCTGTTACGGAATATATCACCTCTAGCGTGTTAAGGGAGAGTTGGTTCTCGGACAATCTGAACCGAGCACACCTTGATTACTTCTACTGGTTACTCGCCGGAATCAGTTTTCTCGGTTTAGCTATTTATGTGAAGTCAGCCAAAGCTTATACTTATAAAAGGGCAGTCAGTTTATGAACATTGGAACTTTTGCAACTCATCAAGTACATTTGCAAAAGATCAGTTTGGGCACTATACTCTGTAAAAATGCAAATAACCTGATTGTATATTATCCAAAACATAACTATGCTTTATATATTGATAAAGTTGTAGTTCTACTATTTGTGGTAGAATTTGTCCCACCTGTTAGTATGATAACTTCTGTGAAAATGCACAATTATTGTTCGGATGAATGTAAAGTATTGAAAAATAAATGCAGTGACGCAGATATTTGGTAATCGACTTCGGGACAATTATTTTCTCGTTTATCTGATTATAACAACTGATCGGTCTCTTGTGACCGCTTAGCTAAATGTGGAAGAGTTTGTATGTTTTAGAGTCTACATTTTTAAGTTTGCCATGTACTAGTAACCTACCTCTCTTAAAGTGGTTCGTTAGATTGATTTCATTGATAAGGAAATAAATTTAATATCTGAACCAAAAGGTATGCACAACAATCTAGAATTATTCGTCAGTTGTTCGAGATTGATAATTCAACAGAATGATGATGTTATGCACTAGTGAAGGGTATTATTGTAATGTGATTTTATACTAGATAAATTGTATAAGTAATGAACATGAAATTGGAAGTAGTCAGCCAATGAATGAATTAATCAATTTCTATCCCTTTCACTATTCTAAACCCTAATCTTATCCTCTTCAATTTCTCATCTCAAACTCTTCCATTATCTCATCCCCTTCATCTTTTCATCTAATCCGATCCAACCAACTCGGTCGTATCAAATGTGCTTCTTCATCGAGAGTTGAACTTACACGAATCAGTCGGAGGCTCTCTGCGCTATCAGCCACAAAACCGACATCATCAAAGAACGATTTCAGCGAATCGAAGATACATTTGATGAAAGTAGTGCTAAGTTGAGAGAGATGCGTGGTATAATGGAACAGATGTTGATATCACTCAAACAGTTGCGAAAGCCACAACCGACGGACCACCTAGCATCGCCACTTTTGGTTCATACACCATCTTCTAAGGAGGACCATAATATGATTGATGTTGTCATTGAGGCTAAACTGGATGAGGAGTTCAACTCTGCAGGAAAAGATGACGACCTTATTTGGTTGATTCCATCGGAGTTATGTCCTTCTTTAGAGCCAAAAGCAGAACTGGTTGTTCAGTCCGTTGGGGATGAAATAAATCTAGATAAATCACTATCTGAGTTGATTGTGCTTGAGGAAAGTATAGAGGATGATGGTTGTTTAGATGGTTTACTGGGTGGTGTACACTGTTGCACGAAAGGTGTCCGTCAAAATGTCTCCAAGATATTTGTTTTTGAAGGACCGTGGTTAGAAGATCTAGGGACCTGAACTGTTAGGGACCTGAACCTAGACTGCAGGGACTTCAAAGTATACAGGGACCTCAAAATTAAATACGCAGCGGAAATAACGTCGAATGATTTCTTTATTAAATCAATCGACTATACAAAATATATGGTTTGTAATATGTAACAACACACAAGCTATTACAAAACAAAAGTCAGCTCACCCGGGGTCAGGACCCCCGTTCGTGACTTCAGAGACGCGTACCACACACGATTCCCCCTGAATCTGTTGTAGCTCTCTCACACCAAGGAGCTGGGTTCTGATGCACTTCAGCCTTACTCAGAACACCCTTGGTTCCTCCTGAGATCCCTCGCACCGTGGCTGGGATGTCCGTCTACCACCAGGTCCTCGAGACCCTTCACTCCGAGCTTATCTCCTTGAAGCACTTTAGCCTTACACAAGAAGATCTTCAACTCCTTTGAATCACTCTCTAGATTCCTTGAGTTGCTCTTGAGTTTCGAATGGGAGGGACGTCCTTGGATTCCACTCCGCGATGGCTAGGAAATCCTTATGACTCCAGGTTCTCGAGACCCTCAACTCCGAGATAGCCTTCTTGATGCGCTTTAGCCTTACACAAGAAGCTCTCAAACTCTCTTGAATCTCTTACTAGATTCCCTGAGTTTTCTCTTTGAGTTGTGAATGGAGGAGTCACTCAAAATGGTTTCTTCCTTCTCAAGACCTTCTGTCCTTAGCTCAGGTATGGCAACCTGAACACTTCATTCAAGACATCAAATGAATGCTGTCATCATCAAAACATGGGTACGAGATCCTTTGAGTTCACAAGAGGTATCCGAACCTCAAAACCCTCTTGAGGGATGTGAACCTCAGGATCTAACAATTTCCCCCTTTTTGATGATGACAAACACACGAGAAATATAAAAAACATAGCAAATGAACATAATCTATCTAATCTGTCTAATGATCAAAGTAGGACAATTCCCCCTTAGCCCAAGCAAGGCTCTCATCGAGTATCAGGGACAGATACCTGATATGATTCCCCCTTAGATAGATACCCATAACTCTTCCCCCTTTTGGCATCATCAAATAAGGATTAGAGAGTTAAACAAATAAGCCATCAATAGGATTAGTCAAAACATGCAATAAAATTGAAATTATGCAAACTTCAAAATTAAATGCAAGATGTCAAGAGTGCATAACAAAAAAAAGGATAAATGTGGTGGGGAGCAAGGAATGGATAAGTCTATGGTGGCGAAGGGTATTAGCATTCTCTGATTCAGGTTCTGAACCTGACCCAGACACTAGGTTCCCAACCCTGACTTCCATATCGACTTCTTTTCTTCACGACATCAAACTCCAAGTTTAGCCGTGTCATCCTCTCCTCCAACTCCAAGATCACATCCTTGATCTTATGAAGTCTCTGCTCAACACCAACCTTTTCTTAATCACGAGGTTCCTGAACCTCTGACTCGTACACTCTTCCTCAGCTTTTTGAATGAGGGCATTGAAGCATCCACTACCTTGGCGCTTCTCTCAGGACTTGGTTCCTTCTCTGAACCTTCCTGGTTCGCATACCTGGTGTGTGCCTGCAGGTTCCTGAACCTGCTTCAGCCATAAGCGTCTTTGCTTACTGGATGTCTTCGACAATCGATACCTTGACCGTCGGCTGGTCCGCAATCTCCATTGCGTCCCCATTGTTGCTTCAGTCCACCTTCTGGGATCTGAACTTCAGTGCCACTACTGGAGACATGTTCTCCTTCTGCATCTGGATAGGGATCTGACATGTACTCATACCTCAGCATATTGCTCAAGTACCTGATCTGTTCTGACCTGAACAAGTGAATGCCATACCCATACCTTCCATAGACTACACAAGGGACGTTGTGATGGATTGGCTGAACCCAAAGGGTTATAAAATTGAACATCACAACTGAAATCACTCATATCTCACCTTTTAGTGGATTTTGTATCAGGTCCCTCAGTGTGTATGGCTAAGGTGGCTTATGTACACTTCCTTCATGAGGTTTGGGATCAAGATCCGGAAGGTACTTAGGCTAGAAATGAAAGACATTCCAAGCACTAACATGACAATATCACATTTAATCAAGAAGTAATGCATGCAATCAATCTATCACACATAGACAGGATCACATACCTCAGGCTTATAAGCATAACTAACTACCTTACTCTAACCAATCATTGAAAGAAAAGTTAGGAGTACCTCACTAGGTAGAGATCATACCAAGAGCCATTCTGAACTTCTCGAAAGGCTCCCTGCTCAGGGCCTTGGTGAATATGTCCGCCACTTGTTCCTCAGTCCTACAAGACTCCACCAGGGACATGAACGCAAGTATGAACTCATTCCCC
>QZGG01003212.1:0-26373 GCA_006409495.1 Sedum album
AATCCTGACCAACATTTCTAGAATCTGTTTTTGTTGCATGATTATCTGTAACTGTTTTAAAAACTGACATGTCCTTGCAAGCAGAAGTATATGAGAATCTTGAATGGACTCTTCGAGGTATGCACTCAGAGTGATCATTGGGATTGGTTTCAGTATCCTCACTTTCTTCCATCTCGCGCATATCAACTTCTTCTCTTATCTCAGCAGAATTTAAGACGTCATCACACAGCATTTGCAATATAACCAATTTCAAACCGGCAGGTAAACTATAATACCCCCTCTCATTCACATTGACATAAAATTCATTCCAGTCCTTCCCTTTGGTATATCCCATTACATTTAAATATTGTGCGACATAAACTGGCCAAGTCAGTGAGTCCAGTAATCCCCAATCAATGCATCTGCACAAATTACTTATCTATTAGGATGAGATTAAGACACCAAAAATGATAGCTAAAGTGCAAAGGATATGGGTAACAAAATTTGTGGGTCTTACAAGACTGTACTGTTTAAAATCTACTTTTCCGTCGTGACTAAAGAGTTTTCATTTAATGATCCGGTCCAGTTTAGTAAGAGAAATATGTGAAAGCACTACCTCAGACATCTGGATGATAACTCGGAAATATCACCAGATGTAGCTTCAAGATGACGCCTCAAGGCTCTTAGAAGGGCCACATGAATTGCATCCAACAATGTATTTTGGGCGGACAGTTGAGTGCACCAACAAAGTCATCCATTCCAAATGGGCTCAAAAACAATCTAATACTAAATGACCGCAAGAAACTATACACTGAAAAAAGATGGGAGACATATTCTTCAGGCACTCCTATTGTACCCGAAGATGGGGGTAATTCAAGAGGCGTAATATCAACGAGCTCAACATCCATCCCTAAGGCAGAGTTTTGGCTCGACTCACCTCTAAATCCAAATCACTATCACCGCCGTCTACCACATGCTTCTCAGAATTATCAGCATTATTACCCATGTTTTCAGACAATGCAGCTGTTTCTGCCGACTTATCCTCACTTGCTTGAACCTGAGCCTGAACTTTTTTAGAAATCATATCATCAAGCTTCCTCTTCTTATTAACAAGAGTCTTGGTAAAAGCCTCCTCTCCAATAAGAAAGGACGTGCCTCTCCACTATCTAAATCCTCGCAATCTCCATCTTCATACTCCACTCTATATAACCCACTATCATAAGAAACAATCTTCCCTATATAATTCCTACCTCTAAACCGTTTCATCAAGTAACGGCCAACCAACGGTATAGCCTTGGCCGTTGCCAGCCGTTCCACACAATTCTCATCATCTTCTTCCTTTACTTTCCTCTTCCTGCCCCTTTTCTTAGGCACGTTCACCAGCTCCATCTCAACCAAAACAACACCAGAAAGCCAGCAGTCAGATCACATATACCACCACCAGTCCAACAAGGATCTAACCGCGTCAAATCAACAGCATTCGGCGCACAGATCTACAAATATTGTTCCAAAAAGCTTCTTTACATGAGACAGAGATCCAGCGTAGGAAATTGAATTCGAGGAGCGAGAGAAAACAGAGAAACGAATTGCGATGCGGAGAATTTGATGAATGATTGATTAGGCGATTCACGATTGTTAGGGTTAGGTTTAGGGTTAGGGCTCGACGAGCGTAGAGGAGTTTACAGAACCCTAAAAAATCCACCACAGCGCAATACTTGCCTTTGCACTTCCTCTCTCTCATCTCATCCTTCCACACAACTCATTTACCTCTTTTACATTTATTTTAATTATTTTTTGAAAATTTCTATTCAAAAGTATATAAAAAAATCACATGTTGGAAATTAAAATAATTAAAAAAATAATTTCACATTCAGTAAAGTAAACTCACACCGAATTATGACGTCATAAATGTGAAAACACAGGCAATTTAAAATAAAATATAAAAACAAGAATCAGCAGGAAGGGTGGACAGACTGACGTTGACTGACTAGAGATCAACGTCGCAAGGAGTGCTGTCAAAATGACCGGTCGAACCAATATGAACTAAGACCGGTTCGCATTTAACCTTCAATGTACGGTGACCAGACTTCCACGACCCGACCTTGAACCGGATCCGAGCATTCATAAAAATTCCCAATTCAATCTCGCCCGAGTTTTTCTCTCTTCTCAAATCCCTTGAAATCGAACCGACCAATGGAACGGACCGAGCCAACAGCTTGGCTTCCAACCGAGTCACGTTCTTATGCGGCTGACGAAACGGTTCGAGTGAACCGAAGGCCATGGTTTGGTCCTCGTACATGACCCAGACTTGGATCGAGTCGTAGATGATTGTGACTCGGTGGTTGGGATTGCGGCCTTGAGGACGAAGTCGAAATTGGCAGTTAGGTGATCACGGCTGATGTTGAAGCCGCTGATTGAACCGTATTCGGCTGAGTAAACCAGATTTCTCGGTCTGATTACGAGCCAGGTTATGAGTACGATCAGACCGACGATGACGATTAGGGCTAGGAGAAGGTAGATGATGAGTCGGATTAGGGTTGCTCGTCCAGCTTGTGGTTGTGGCCTTACATTTTGCTGCTGAGCCATTTTTTGCAATGTGAGGTTTCTTCGCTTGTTTGTTGTATCTAATCTGCTGTTTACAGTTAGTATATATGCATTTAGAGGATGGATTGCTTGCATGCAACTCAAGATATCAAATGTGAATTAGTTGATTTATTTAACATGGCATCTGCTTTACAGTGCTGTTCGTTGATTTTGTGGAATTGCTTTGTAGCCAAGATATCGCAAACTAGTGCAAACACAACGGTCTGGATTTTTTAAAGGGTTTTTTCATAAGAACCACCCATAAAAAACCCAATTTTCCAAGTCCCACCCATAAAAACTTTCGTTCAAAAGTCACACCACGCCGTTACAAAAAATTTCACATGTCACACTTGACCCCTTACGCCGTCTAATATTCCGTTAACAGCGTGTGACCGTGTAAGTCACGCGATTTTTACGAATATAATCGCAATAGTCAGCGAAGTGATGAATCGACGATTATCGGCGACGAAGTAGTTGGGTTTGGCTTCGGTGACCTAGGGTTTATCGTCAACGATTATTGGCGACGGCACAGGTACGTCGATGTGTTTTCATCCGCGTTAGTGTAGCGTGCTCGATTTAGGGTTTGCAAATTAGGTTTTTCAGTAGACCCGATTTAGGATTTGGTGAATTGGAAGTGTGTTGAGGTGTGGACAACAGGCATTTGGTGAATTGGTTTGAACTAAATTATTTACTTGCACCTAGGTATGCAGCAGCCAATGGATTCATCGAAACCTGAGATGTGCTTTTGTGGATATGTCGCGAAGGAGTCGACTGCGTGGACTGCAAAAAATTATGGACGAAGGTTTTTGGGATGTACAAGGTACGCTTCGAAGGAGAAGAGATGCGATTTTTTCAAATGGCAAGATGATCAGTTTCCCCCGAGAGCGAAGTTTGTTATTAATGATCTGGTAAAAGCAAACAAGCGGCTTGAGTATGACAATTTGAAGCTGCGAGAAGCCGCAATGCGGAAAGGAGCTTGTTCTAGTTCGGGGAAGAAGATTGTTTGGATTTTAGTCTTTTTTGTGTTAAGTTGGATTTCGGTTAGGTATTTGGCATGTGTGTAAAAGTGTGTAACAGGATGTTTCATTTGGTTTTGAACCTCAGCTTGTTATTAACAGGATGGTTTTGAATCTGATGTTCATTCAGTCTTGTAATACTTATGACACTCTTGTAATAATTTTGAATTAGTGAATGTGTTTCATTTGGTTTTGAACCTCAGTTAGATTCTGCACAAAATTCATTTGATTCATTTGATGTTCATTCAATCTGATGTTCATTCATTTGATTTAGATTCTGCACAAAATTGGACATGACCTGTTTGCATTATCAAACAACCTTAAATAACCTGCAGTTCACAACTTCAACACTTCACAACTTCACATTACACTTCACAGTTTCATTACAACATAAACACTTCACAACTTCACATTACAAGTCTTCACATTACAAATGGGAAGTCATCAGAAAACACATTACAAATGGGAAGTCATCACAAAACAACCTTTAAATAACCTGCGATTACAAGACTTCACATCACAAAACACATTACAAAAGTGAAGTCATCACAGATCAACCACATTTGGAACAGATCAATCACATTAGTCCCTACTCCCATTTGGAACTTCATTACTTGTTCCGACATGTTCCTGCATTTCAGCACAACAAATGAAACATAAATATGTTGTTAGACAATTTTAACTAGTGAAACTGTACTAAACCCTTACCTGATTTTTTCTCCGCCTATATGTGTATGTCACTTGTCTCAACCTACTCCCATTTGGAACTTCACTACTTGTTCCGACATGTTCCTGCACACAACACAACATGAATGTGTTGTAGACGACAGATGTGTTTTTCACCACAACACAACATGAAACATAAATGTTTGAGTCGTTGCTGCATAACCCAAATCTTTGCATCTGTTTTTTTCGCATCTCCTCGTATCATCAAATTGCTTTATTTCTCGCTTTCCATGCTAAACTATACCCTAGGTGAACCCCTTCCTTCTAACATCCTGAATAAAGCAGATAGTTTCCATGAAGGATCATCCCTAAAATTTTCTAAGTATTTCTCAGCTAACCACTTTCCCCGAAGCTTTTTTATTCTTTTCCTGCCAACCACACTCATGCTTCCCAACAAAACCCTTCAACTGAAAAGTACCATCTTGCAATTTTCCTCGCATAAGCCTTGAACCCGCACTTAAACACCGTACACGCACACTTCTTCCGACCATGCTGTAATGGACAATCACATCTATGCACACAATACACTGAGATTTTACTCTTATCATTATGCAAATAGAAATAATCCCACCGTTTTCTACTGCATACTGTCGTAATGCTTCCCGTACTATCTCATTTGAACTAAACACCATCCTCGACTAAATTCAATAGGCTTCTTAAAATCTAGTAACGGATCAAACTGAATATACCTTTTCTCCCCTTTGTCCCCTTCGTCTGAACCAATGAGACTCTCCAGTTCTTCATCATCGAGTTCCATCTCGTCCAATGCACTTTGCCCCCGCTGTTTGACATTCACCAACAACTTCATTCTCCACTTGTTCAGTTGATGGTGGTCTTGCATGCTCCAGGGATTCCTCGTACACATGTGCATCTTCGCCATCACTGAATTCCGGAACCGCATCTCTGAAATCCAGATTCCCATCATCTTCGCTTTCGAATTCTGGTACCTCCGCTTCCGTCTCATCGCAGATTTCGTCGTCGACCAACACCATCGCGATTGGTTCGATTTCGTTGACTATTGACAACAACCAATTCGACGAGTCGCCGATCGGAAACGCCAAGACCCAATTCGCTTCTGGTCGGTCAGTCTCAATCGAAATACCAAACCCTAATCAGACAACACGCGTTCGATTTACTTAGGTTAGTTTTGAGTATTTAGTTTTTTTAATAATTAATTCGGCGAGTACATACACGCGTTTGACGCCAAGTGTGACATGTGAATTTTTTTGTAACGGCGTGGTGTGACTTTTGAACGAAAGTTTTTATGGGTGGGACTTGGAAAATTGGGTTTTTTATGGGTGGTTCTTATGAAAAAACCCTTTTTTAAATGAGCTTACTAGATAACGGAATAACGAACAAGTTTGCGCTGCTTGGATTGTTTAGTTTTGTTTATGTGAATATACTTGGCTTGGAAGTTGTAATAAGCTTCAAAGCGTGTAGAGTATGTGAGTTAAGGAATAAAGGGTCTGGTTGTCTGATGATGCTTTTTATGAACATAGTATAAAGCTGCAGTGCATTTCTTATTATACGATTTTGAGAAGAAGAAAAGTAAACCAGCTGAATTGATACTATTTACAGCACTTTTTTTTAAAAATGTTAAGCACTAAGACCTGATCAATCCAGAAGAGCCTTTTTAGATACATGAACTATGAGAAGTTACAATCTTAAAGGTTGGGGTTGATTTATTGAATGTGAAGCAATAGTGCAAGCAATGTAAAAAGTAATTCCTTGTGTGCTTTTTAATTCATATGTAATAGAAATACCGTATTTTTCTTCTGGAAAGTGGAACTAATAAAATTGAATACTTCTAATTATACAACCACCACAAGGGAGTGGGAGCAACGAAATGCAGCAGTTTGTTGATCCTCTTCTGGACGCTGATGAATTTCGGTATCCTCTGGCGCAGGAAGGTTGAGATCAAGAGCTGACAACAAACTTTTACGAGTTTCAAGCTCTGTTGAGGACTGATGATGATCAATGGCAGGAACAGAATTTGCTGGGCTGTAAGACCGAGTTGGTGGGATGATGGTCCTGTGGCGTCGCATGTGGCCACCCAGCGCCTGACCTGAAAAAGAACTGGACGCCGCAGATAGAACACTGATGAACCTTTTTGCTGGGCACCATCACTTCACCAATTATGCTGTTACTGTCATTGGCCGAACTAAAAGATCGCTGAGAAATCGGGGAAACAGAATAAACTAGTTGTTGGGGTTTGCTGCGTTGAGAATGAGTAGTTCTGTGTCCACCCAGTGCCCGGAACGATGGAAATGTCCTATTGCACGTCTTGCACTCATAGGCCCCCTCAATCTTTGTCTTCTTATTTGCTGACGCTCCACCACGAGACAACAGAATCAAGCAATCAGCCATGTCCTGTTCCTCCTCCGTCACCACGCTATCATAGCTATGCCTGTCTAATTCTTCGCCGGAGCTTACCATCATCCGCTTTCCTTTATTAACAGCCATCATATCAGTCAGATGATCCAGACTTTCTTGCTGGTTTACAGAGCTACAGAAAACACATTACTAGTTGAAAGCTATTTCCTCACCCATGCACCCCAGCTTGAGATTAATGTATCTTCCGATCGACAGAAATTCAGGCGTAGAGAATCAGCTCAAGAATGGGAATTGACTTATTGTTGATATGATCTGATTTTTCATTGTGGCATTGGCATTTATATTCATGAAATGAAGAATATGGAAAAACAGAGGAGTGTTGTAAGAGTGTTGTATTGGGCGATGTATCTGGCTGAGTATTAGCTGGAATGGAAGTAACGAATGCTTAGCCGGTTGGTTACAAGTTTCATCTATTTAATATTCTTACTCTTATGCATTTATTAATTACTTACAAGTTACATGCATGGTTTTATGTTTTGTAATGAGATAAAGGTTTGGAATCAATCTTGAGGTTCCTTGAATGTTTTATTTCCAACAAACGATGATCACTGTATCGTACTGAATGTGTCTCGAGAAACCGAACCCTGTTTATTAGTACAATTAACTCCATATCTGAGAAATTGGGATACTGGTTCCTCTAAGACGGACTCGGATCTCATGCAGCACAAATGTTTGGTCCGAGTGTCAAAACAACGTCATTTGGTATTTTTATTCTAATACTGCATAGTTTTGTCTGAACCGTTTGACAAATTTTTTTAAAATAATTTATGTCCAACGGTCAAACTGGTCATAGTTATCAAATGAACTGATCCCATTACCCATATGATTTTAGGATTCGAGATTTCGATATGAAGCAGCTAACAAAATTCATTGTAACATAATGTACATGATAACAAACAGTATTACAATATCAAAAGTTCACATACTTTGAAAATCATAACATTGTAAATGATACAACAGGAAAGTAGCAACTCTATCAACAATTTCACTTGGTGGCCATGTTGCTTCCTTAATGCATATCGGATAGAAAAGTATTCTGCAGTTCAATGTGCCAAAAGAGTTACTCACAGATCTCTTTTGTTGCTTCAACATCATCTTGTTTAAGAGAACACAATGAAATGCCCCACCCAAAAGCAAAGCCTAGCTAGAAATGACACATGCAGTCAAGTAGGCGACTTTACTCTTAACCTACAAGAAAATGAAACTTGTTAAGCTTATCCGACCAGGAAGGTCAGTTTGAAATATAGTTCCTACCTTTGATGCATATGACCTCCAATCAGATGGTGCACCGATTCTCGAGCAATTCTTGAGAAATCTTTTCCATAACTGGTAGACTTCTTTCTCATGTTCTAATGCAGGAGCATTCAATAACCAATTTTCGGTGAGCGCCAAGTATATGTATATTTTAAAGAGATTGCACTTTTCTTCCATCACATCAGTGGAGATCAGTAAATTCAAGATTCCATCTGCATCAGTAACCTGACAACAAATAAATGGTCATATATAAAAAGGACGATTTTTAGTTTTCTGATATGCGACGAGAAAGACATTATTTTGAGAGGCAAAATTTACCTCTGGAAAACATGATATGAGAATTTCAAAAGCCAACCTACTTTTAAGTAGTTTACTTCGCAAATTTACACCAGGGAGACACTCCACAATCCTCACACTGTTCAAGTCCTTGGGCACTCTGTGATAGTGAAAGAAAGTGGTCAACCATAAACTAAAAATGAAGTACTGCACGTATATTTTTACTAACCTCTCAGAAAATAGAACATCGAAAATACTAAATAAGCTTTTAAAAATTCTAGCGGTTAACATTTCGAACATGACATACGTTAAGGAAGAAAGAGAAGATAATGACATACCTGCAAGCAAGATACTTAGCTATTCTTTCACAACTTTGGTCCCATTCCTCATCTGGGAAGTAGCTAATGACAGATACTAAACAGTCGGACAAAAGCACAGATAAACCTAGGACTCGGCGGTCTAGAAACAAGGAGATTATAACTCCAACCAACTCCTCAGCATCAGAATTAACTAGAAAAGGATGTGCAAGCCTGTAGCATGAAAATGTGAGTTACTTTTCTGGAACAACAAATTAAGTAGTGAATAATAATTGTACTTGTCAGTAGTAAACAATATTTAAGTATCAAAGTGATGAATATGTACCCTCTACTTTGACAGCAGGCGGTTAAAAGCTGAATCCAGGCTCTAATATTTTGGGGAGGCATGCATTTTTCAAAACCTGAAATGCAAGATTATGAAGTACGAAAAAATGGAAGTATGAGCTATACACTAAAATTTACACTCTGAACAAATGATAAAGCTAGGTCAAATCGGAATAAGTCTAACGCTAATATAATTGTCCGTTAATGAATAAATAGCCATTAACGCCTTCATATGGAAAGTCCAGCAAGTTTACATAAAGATTTTTTTCACATTTACGAATTTGAGATAGCACAAACATTTGCTACTTAATGTCAAAGGAAATAAAGATACCAGAGATAACCTTGAAAGCAAAAGCAACACAGGTAATTGCCATCTTTACCTGGCTCTGAATCATTGGGAGTGTTCTTCAAAGAATCCCATACATATCCATAGACACCAAGAGCTTTTTTGAATTCAGGATAAGTTGGCATAAAGTCTATAATGATCTGGAATATTCAAATGTTGCTAACATGTCCGAACAATCTTATAGTTAAGAAACATAAAAATTGCTCAAACAATTTTTAATCACCTTGTTTTCCGCTAGTAAAATATCACACCAAAAGGAACATGCGCCTGATCGCAAAATCTCTTTACAAGAATAGAAGGCTGGACAATTTTGCAAAAAATATAAAAATGCAGTAAAGTGTAATCCAAACTCAAATTTCAGAGAGTATAATCCACTTACTCAAATCCAACACCCATTTGGCTAGGGAACTCTCAACATACCCACACATAAAAACCACTTTTGATAACCAGCCATTGACTAGTAGTCCCTCAAACAACTCATAACCTACAGAGGTACATATATCATCACAGTTAATAACACCTTGGCAGCAACAATAGCCAACAGCAACTAGTACCCAAGAACATCAAACCTGCAACTTCGTTGTGGTCCAGAATATCAACCCACTTTTTACAAAAGATTCTGTAAGCTTCAGATTTTCAATATTTAATAAGACAGGGGTCGGCATATCTCCCTACAACATTAACAACAACAAAAAGTAATCATTTAGGAAAATTCCCAAATATGCAACTATCGCAAAGTGATAATCACCCAAGGAACCTGTTTTCGAAAGATAGCAACATTCCAAGGCGCTGCATCCTCTTCGCTTTTCATTTCCTCATACTGCGGATCAGAAAACCCATGATAAAATAGCAGTATACAACAAAACCTTACAGAAGTTAAACACATGATTTAATACCTGGCTACTGGCATCATTCAACACCTCAATAATTTTATTTTCTTTAGCGCAAGGTAGCATTATCCTCCTCGTCAGACGAATAACTTTTGGACTTCTTTTTCTTTTTACGCCCAGCAGATTTGTTCTGCTCCTTATAGTGATCACTCAAAAGATCATCTATCCCTATTACCTTCTTCCTACAATGAGCAACATCAGAAAAAAAAACTCAAACTCGAAAAAAAACCTTTTTGGGCAAAAATCAAAAGCCACAATGGTATGCCAAATTTGCTGCATTTGTCAAACTACAAAAATTTTAACAGCAAATTGAAGTGTAAAGAAAATACCCTCTAGGAATTCAAGCATGAAAACCAACTCTACAACTACCAGATTCACAACATCAAATGCTTGTTGATATTTGTAGGTAATATAAAAATCAAAATGACAAAGTAATAAATGAAATTTTTAAAGAAAAAACAAACCTTTTCTTAGTGGCGACGGGAGAAGAATCGAGGGTTTCAAACTCGAAATCAAGCGGAGCGTCTAAGCTCGTCATCACTTGCCTTGTTCGTCTAGTGTCGCGACAACACGCACGGTCTCTTTGTCGGTCAACTCGTCAACGAAATATGAGAAGCAAATATTCTGTGCCCTAATTACCTTTTTCAAATTTTATAGTATATATTTTTTTTCTTTTTATTATAAAGGGATTTTAGGAATTCACTCGTACCCCATGACTCGAACCCAAGACCTGTTGACCCAGGCAGTACCGACGGCCAAAATTTACCCTCACATTTCATTTGATTAAACACAATCATGTAGAGGTATTTTGATAGAGTGATGTTAGATGCGGGTGAAGATTCCGTGCAGCGTACAACTTTGTACAGCAAGTGATATGATTTTTTTATCCTAATCTATAACCAATTTTTAGATAACTAGACCCTTTAAAGTAATATTAAAAATTTAAAAATATTAATATTCCTTCTTGATATTTTAGGCTGTAAACTGCTGTTCGCAGTACTGAATCCTAATCCGATGCATCGACAAGTGCATACTAAATTTCAGAAAGACGTAAATATCATTGATGTGTAGACTTACATAAAAATTAAGGTAGAGCGAATTTTTGAATGATAAATTTTTTTTTTTATTATACTTTAAGATATTACGAAATCCTGTAAAAAATATCGCAATATGAGAGTTCGATAAACACCAACTCTCTCTATAAATATAGTCTGTAGCATATTTTTTATGCTTTTATAGTTTTATCTCCCGCTTTGAACTAAAACTAGAAGTAGCTCAAATTTAAGAATGTTAGTGTTACATTCGAAACAGTTTGTCTATTTGGTGAATTTACCGGACATGAGATGTCAAGTTCCTCACAGTGTGAGGAATTGTCTTAACTGGGCCGAAAGCAAGAAATAGGTCAAGTTGCATTTTAATAACGAGCCGGCCCAATAAGCTCTGCAGCGTGTTGTGGTTTGCCTCGCAAAAGGTCTGACGGTCGGAACGAGAAGGAAAAGAAAAATGGCCGCCGGAAAGGGTCCCACGACGTACTCACCATCGCCGCGACTCAAATCTAAGCCTTCTAAAAGCAACTCCTCTGACTCCGTTAGGTCAGATGGACGTGGCTTTGCTCAGTGCAGACCTGCTTGTGAGTTTTACCTCTTTCATTTATTTAGGTTTTCACTTTTCAAGCTTCCTGTTTTCGCTATTTTTAAGGTTTGTATGTTTCTGTAGTTATGAGGACTGGTGCTGTTAATTCTGCGTCCGGATCAGCGTACGCTGAGTTTGGGAATACCAAAGTTATTGTTTCCGTGTGAGCCCAATTCTCTAGTGTTTACTAGACTTTGTTTGTTATTATTGTCAGTCAGTAGTTGATGCATTCAAAAATATACATTGCAAAAGCATTACCTTTGTAATTTTCTAATCTTTTTTTGGTTTTTAGATTTGGGCCGAGAGAAAGTAAGAAGGCGATGATGTATAGTGATGTTGGTCGCTTGAACTGTAATGTCACTTATACCACTTTTGCATCGCCTACGCGTGGACAGGTTGGTATATGAGCTGAAGTTGCGGCTTCTTTTTTGTTTAGTATGAGTTTGTTCCCTTGTTATAGTTTTTGCTTATATTTTCAGGGATCTGATCATAAAGAGTTTTCTACGATGCTGCATAAGGCTTTGGAGGGCGCCATTATACTAGAAACATTCCCAAAGACTACTGTTGATGTTTTTGCAGTAGTTTTTGGAATCTGGTGGAGGTAAATATTAGTTTAGATTCATAACCAAAGAAAGCGTTTTGTCAACCTGCTACACACTGCATATGAATACAATGGGTCTATCTTTATTATGGATTTATTTATCTTTCCATTTCGTACGATTGCAACAAATTCCAGTTCTTTTTAAAATGATATTTCGTGTTGCAAATCAAAATACAATTTTTATGGCTTATGATATCAAGTATAACTGTTGGTGTCCAAATGGTTGCAGGCGATCTTTCTGTTGTGATTTCTTGTGCAAGCCTCGCCCTGGCAGATGCTGGTATAATGATGTATGACTTGGTTGCTTCGGTGTCAGTGGTACGTTTGGAACTTTCTTGCTAGTTTATCGTTCCTTTTTTTCTAATGGCTGATCTTAGTCTTCCTGCAGTCTTGCTTGGGACCAAACCTCGTGATAGACCCCATTTGTGATGAGGAGAGCTCAGAAGATGGGAATCTGATGATTGCATGCATGCCATCCCGTAATGAGGTAACCCAGCTAACTATCACAGGAGAGTGGTCCACTAATAAGATTCACGAGGTATGCCATATATGATTTTGTTTTACATTTACTGCTCGCTTTTAAACCAGATCAATGCAATTCCCTCTCAAAGTATATTTGGTTTGAACCTATTTGAGTTTCTGACCAAGCTCCATTGTTTTGTTGCTACACTCACAGGCGATGCAGCTTTGTATTGATGCGTGCACTAAACTAAGCAAGATAATGAGAACTTGCTTAAAAGAAGCAGCTTCTCCCTCACAAGATCAGTAGAAATGACTGGCACACAAATTATCATCTTTAACTTCCCTTGGATATTATCTACTGCAAGATTGATTAGTCAGTAACCAATTTTATAGTGATGGTCTATGCTATGGTTGCCTTCGAACTTTTTAAAAAGTAGATTCAGACTGTATACACTAGAGGCATTTTGTTGCACTATGAACCAAATCGATACTTGAATTTATCCTTACCTTGATGAATGAGCTCTTTAACCTAGACGCTTCATTTTTAGGGTGCATACACTTATGCTTTTCTAAAGTGTCACTTTACAACTTAAAATATAAAATGTTTGCCTATAGATACAAACATGACGCTTTGGCCGAGTGGTTAAGGCGTGTGCCTGCTAAGTACATGGGGTTTCCCCGCGAGAGTTCGAATCTCTCAGGCGTCGTTTGTTTTGAAATTTCATACGCTTGTCAGTTCGTGTTTTACATGACGTCCAGCGTCCATTTTACCCGGGGCATAAATGGCATCCATCTACCCATAAAATGTCCGGCCCACGTTCTCTTTGTCTCATCTCTAGCGCAGCTGAAAGCTAAAGTGGATAGCTTTTAAAATACCGAGAGCTTCCACATCATCGATCTCATCTTACCCCACCTACCTTGCCTTTTCAACTTCTGACGACGACATTTCGTGTCGTCTTATCCACACACCAGCTTGTAGACACGTGGGATTTGATCAGTTGAGCATTTTACTCGTAATTTGTTGCGTTTTATCTTCCCAATTCGGATCGAGTTGTCACACACACATTTCTAAAAAGTGATGCAATTATCAAATATAATTTAATAGAAAAACGAAATTGTAACGTCTGGTACAGATAATAACTGGATTATGATAAGTATTATTTTATCTTTCCCGTACTTATTTATTGAGTGTATCAGGGATAATAAACAATCGCGAATTCTCTTTAATGTTGTGTTCCTGCTTCTTTTTAGCGATTCGTTTGAGAGCATAAATATTGAATGTCGATCGCAATGGCCAGTGCCGTTGGATCTTACGTTGAGAAAGGAGTCTTTCAGATGAATATCTCAAAAGAAGACACTTGTAGCTCCTCGTCTTCTATCGGGAAGAACAGTGACTCGGGCGAGGACGAGAAGGATGATGCGTCGAGCGACAATAGAAGCACATTTGATTCTTTGCAAGCCATTGAAGAGGTCCTGCCCATTAGGTAAACACATCATCTTATATCAAATTTGAACAATTAGCTGTAATCTTGTGTTGGTGGCAGGAGAGGGATCTCCAGCTTCTACTGCGGCAAATCCAAGTCATTTGCCAGTCTATCTTACCTGACGTCCTCAAAAGACATTGCAAAGCCTGAAAATGCTTACAGCCGGAAGCGTCGCAACTTGATGGCTTCAGCTAGTCATATCTGGGACAACAGGAACCGCCACTTGAACAGGACCAGTGCTGGAGGAATGCATAAAAGACACATGCATACCAGCCGCAGCAGTCTCGCATTAGGCGTCACTATGAGCCAGAGCAGCAGCTCTCAAAGCAAAGAGATTGAAGTGGCATCTTCCCCATACATCTCAACTGATTTAAATATGGAATTTTTTACATCCAAATGTAAATGCTAACCTAACCAAGTTAACACTTTCTTGTTCTAAACAACATACAATACATTACTATGTAGAAAAAAATACTGAATGAATTTAAACTGAGACCCAGATGAAGCTGAAGTAACAGCTTATGTACACTAAACCAGCAGATGTTGATGATGAGAACATCCTCACCATTTTGACTCTACAGCCTAACAATGATTAGGTGACTGCTACAAATACAAACAACAATCTATTTATGGACCTGACCTAAAATACAGCTTCCTCGATCATCAAAGCTGTCGTTTTGCTTGTTAACTAGGAGGGCCTGGCAGAATATGAGATAATAAAGTCTACCTGTCCTCCCTTATTGGGCTTGTTTACTTTCAAGGGTGAGGAACTGTGCGGAGGCATATTCTGATACAAAAGTCGGCAGCTCAACAATTGAAGGCGGTATCTCAGGGATAGCCATGAAGACATCTTCAGTTGAGAATGGAATACTGCAAATCAACATTATAATTTTTTTTCATGTAAAATCATTGAGCGGATGCACTTCAAAATTTATTTGTATAGAGAATACATGCCACAAACAAGTGAGTAACAATTATGTTACCTCAGATCATCATCCAACAAAAATGAGTTTGAAGTCAGGTTCATATTGTCCTTGTTTACTATCTCCCTCATTTCAGCAACCACCTGTCAAAAGAATTGTTGTTTTCAATAAGTAACCACTGGTCGGTCACGTATACAAGTTGAAGTCCTGAAAACCACAAGTTTAGGCTTGCCTCATTAGATACTGTCTGAGTGCCATATTTATCATCCCAATACATTGTGCATATGCGATAAATTTGCCTAACAGTCAACATCTGAGCAAAAACAATGTTGTAAGTATCTCTGAACATTTTGTTAAAAATCCCAAAGAAGAAAAAACTTCTGCAATGAGACTTTCACTACTTTATAATATCATCATACCGGGCAGAGATCTTGCCGGATCTCCTGAAGGGACTTTTTTCTCTTCTGATGTATGACCTATTTAAAATTATGAAAGGTTAATAAATAAGTTCATAGTTATTAACAAGACACTGGTTTGAATGGATCTTACCAAAAATCCAACAGCCTGTCTGATATAGTTAAGCTCATGCCATGATGTTCCTGCATACTGCAGTCAAAAGATTTGAGAGTTGAATAAATGCGAACTATGCCATGTACCAGACTAAATTTAAAAGAAATATGTTACTTCTTCCGTCGCATTGGCAATCCACTTCTCAAGCTCTGCTAAGCCAGATCTCATATACTCTCCGTTTGAAAATGTGCAACACTCCCGTCGTAGCAGCAGGCTGGAATGATCAATCAAGGTAAATTCAAAAACCATATTCAGATGATCAAAACATATTCATATATGTACTTGCAACATAGCGTACCTGTTGAATAATGATATATTGATGAAGAGAAAACCTGAGTGATAAGCTTCCGTATAAAAAAGCAAGGCACCTACATATTTAAAAAGTCACCTCAAAATTCATCATCAGTAAACATGTTTCATTTTATTGATCGAAAATGAGCCTCACGTGATTGGAGCGAAGGCGACCCATAAGTGAGTCCAAAAAGTGTACGATACCATCCCACTGACTTGTTGTTGACAGCATAACAACCTCCACTGACTTGGCATGCTTGCCACCTTGTCCTCTTGATGCTTTTGGTGCCTTATAGGCAACGCATTTCAAATTATTTCCAGCATTAGGCAATACATTAGTGAACCATGGCAAGCAAAATAACCTAGAACTCACCTGAATGCATGAGTTCAACAAAGGAGAAATTTCCTTCTTCAGATTATCACGAATCAAGCCAAAGATCCTTTCCACACAAGCTGTCAATTGTTGTTTAAATAGCATAGCTGGATATTTTGCTTCTCTTGGCATACCATCGTCTCCGCTAATGTACTTGAAAGGAGACTTCAATCCCTACACATATGTTACAATAAGTTCTCCGAAAAACTTAGTGATCCAAGCAAGAACCTATTTGTAGCAATCGTCAATCAACTTTTCTTTTTCGCTAAAAATTGGCCGATGAAAAGCAATTATGCTCTCATGTAACATGCAGCATTAGCTATGAACACAAGCAATGATAAGCTGAGCAGAACCCACAGAACAAACAGTGTATTGACTGTTCAATACCAAAGAAGAGCTCTACATGCGATTGATATAACTAAAAGTACTATCACACAAAATACGATCAAGAAGGGTGTTTATGATACCAATTCTTGGACATAAATACAAACCTGAAAAACTCTTCCACTTATGCCTGGAGTACCCACAGAGCGTTGGGCGGCGGTACTCAGAAAACCATTTGACTTTGAGTTTTTCTGAATCAAACAAAGAAGTGCTGAAGAATTGGACAGCCAGTATGGCAACACAGTATTTTCATCACCGACCTGCAAATAATGAAGCAAGGCCATTATCATCAAGAGTAGGGCTCTTTCATAGATTAACAGAGTTAAGAATAGTGATAGTAAAAATAGGCCGTATCTGAGTACTAAAACCAATGAAGCACAGTTAAACTACTAAACAGGGAGAAGGAAAATAGCCTGAGAAAATAACCTTCAAAGCCTCGTTGATTCCATCCATAACATTGTCAAATATAGAAGTCCTCTCCGATTCAAAAGCTTGCCAGTGAGAAAGACATTTAAATATGACACAAGCCGATACAGGTTTACCATCTTTGAAGCCCAAGTTTTCTTTTATACACCGTCTAAGGAAGTCATAGTTATCCTGCATTATATATTGTTTGTCAGAAGCACGATATGTAAACAACAAGAAAAAGCAAAGCAATCTCCTAATGTGAAAATTAGATAAGGTATATGGTTGAAGCATCTCAGGGAGCCAGATTTTTCATAACAACACCTGATTTCTTTCGATGGTAAGCTTCCTCCTTGACTCTGACAAGCCATGGGACAGAGGTATACGTTTTGATGGAGTGGGTGATTCCTACAACTTATATTGTTAGACTACAACAGATACTAAACTTCACTTGTAATCGACAAGCAGAAAGTACGACTTACAAAAATAGGCGTCTGTTGAGCGACCAGAGCCCCAGAATTGTTCTGCTTCGATTTTAATTGAAAAATGATATTTTGTGAGAATGCATAAGCTACAAAATCAACAAGGAACACAATATATTGAGGGAAAACATACATCAAGATATGCTTTGGCAAAACCAGGATGATTCGCTTTTGGTGATACACTGAATGCCTTTTGCCTTAAAACATGGTTTTCTTCTTCCAATACTTTAAGCCTTTCCTTTAAACTATGAAATGAAAAGTTTATTTTCTTGACAAAACAATAGGAGTTTCTGTGTACGTTTCTATGTTAAGCACTCTGAAAGCATATGCTCGACTAGAGGCATAAAGTTACCGATGAAACAAAAGCATATACGGAAAGAGCTAAGCCATACCATTGCAGATTCTGCTCAAGCTCGGAGTACTTCTCTTGAACATCATGTAACTTTTTACAAGTATCATCACTATCATTTTTAGACTTGCAAGTTCGATTTCCAAAGACGAGCTTTTCTTTTCAAACCTTTCCACTGATTCCTGAAAGACAACAAGTGATACCAAAATGAACAGAGCAGGCGGCAGAATAGGTGATTGCTTGTAGAAAACAGAGTAAAGAATTCACTAAATGCACATACGCACCTTCAAAGCAGCATTCTCATTTCTCAATTCGTCCATGTCAGCAAGCTTTCGGTCTATATTTAATTTCTCTTTCTGAAATGTATCTAACTGATACTGCAAAACAGCATTTTTTTGGCGTTCACTAACTGTCGCTAACTTAGCTTCATCTAACTCGAGGTTCAGAGATTCCACGCATTTTTGGAGTTTGGAGATTTCTAATGCTTTAGCCTCGTCGTTAGAAATCTGCAAATAAGAATAATACTGTGCTACATAAACATGTACACATAATGTGTGCATCCATCTATTAATAAGAATAATAGGATTTTGTAAACCATGTTAATTTAGTTTGTCTTTCCAGTTACATAAAATGATTTTTTTGTTTTGCTGACATTTAAAATTTTCGTTCTCCTATAAGTATGCTGTTTGCATATTAGCTCAAATTAACCCAATAATTTTCTATTCATCAATTCAAGCGACAAACCAAAACTTTTATCTTAATCCAACACTACCAGCAGAAGTTTGAATGCAAGTCCACCTACTTGTTCATCAACATAAATAGCAGCAAATCGTGCATCAAGTAACATTAAAAATGTAACACGAAATAGCCAGCAGAGATATAGAAACAGAAAGATATCGTGTTTGGAAATTTTTGGATGTTCTTTTCATGTTGTGTTAAGGCATACTCCTATCCAAGAGATAAGAAACACATCTAAACTGATCATAAGAAGAAGTATGCAAAACAATACCCTTAATCTTTTTTCAAGGTGCAACTTCCATGTGAAATCTTCCAACTGCTTTTCGAGCTTGCCCTTTGCCAAGCGCAAAGCCCCAGCTTCATTAGCTTCCTGAATATTTCAATGACTTTAGAGTCTTAACAATAAAAATGAATCATGCTGCTCATGAAGAAGATTCCAAACCAAGATTTAAGAGTGTAGATAAAGTAAACATTATTATCAAAGCATATAACTAAGAAGAAAATGGAAGGTACAGTGGCATTGTATTGTAAACAAATTAACATATTCACTGGTCCATGCGAATCTCCAGTGCCCTTTGTATTATACAGCAACTATACTAGAAAGGTCACATTTCATTCAACTAAAGCATAAGTCGCACACAGTACATAAAACTGAACTTACTCTCTTAAGCCGGATTAACTCGCGCTTAGCTAGCTTTTGTCTCCAACGACATTGAATTGCAATGATAGATGTCTGACGAGATATGAACACTGAATACACCCTCCACATCCTCCAATGAGACTGCAAAATTAAGCTAATTAATATTTTTCTAATAAAATAATGCGGAGAATTTATAAGACTTAAACCTCCTCATGGAAGCTCCTCTCTTAACTATATCTCAAATGTCCATGCTATTCTAATATTTTTATGATTTCAGCTGTTAGCTTTAGCTCAGCTCTTCATTCAATTACTTCATATAATTATTAAATTTAGAAATTCATGTTTTCAAATCAAGGGCATAAATTATGTCGTAATTAAGTTCTGTTCAATTCCCCTATTTAAGCTAGATGTGGTTGTTCAGTGGAGTACAGTTCAAAAAACAGACTCAACGTGTTGAACCGATAAAATAAAACCCAGGATTTATTTTCTTTCTATGCCACTTGACCAATGTATCTTACCTGGATAACAGTTGCAGCTCTCTGTCTCTTTCTATGCAGGAACATTTGACGGTATGAAAAGCCACGAATGCTTGACTGAATTATAACAGAAGCTGAGTAGAGCTGGATATAAGCCTGCCGTGCAACCCAGCTACGAATAAACGTCTGCATCTGTATTGCAGCCGCTTCTTCTTGCTTGACTCTGAATATTCTCCTAGCCAGGCAACCTGAGAAGTTCATGCGTCACATCATTCAGAATTAGTTATCCAGTAATATTATTAAAGTAAATTAGAGAAAAGGGCAGGCAGTTTGAGTACATGAACAAAATGTTACAAACTAGATAATGATAAAACAGTGGCAAGTCTACTACAGGCATCATATATCGATTTTTTGTTTTGCTCGGATATATCAAAATTATATGAGCCCAAATTAAAATCTTTAGTTGCCAATTTCTAAGTGCAGCGTAACTTTTATGGATTATACTCCCTTCATATACCTCTGCAATATGTCTGAAGCGTAATTGCGGCCCCTCTAATTGAGATAAATTCCTTGCGGCCAATATAAGTCCTATATCGGCCTTGAATACGCTTTGCAGCAGAATCTAAAACTTCAGCCCGCCGAGAGTCCAGAACTCCAACTTGGCCGGCCCTCAAAAACACTTTGTTCTTTCCCAACTGTATAACATGAACAATACTGAAATGTCAAGCACAAAAAACTGCTTATTTTACAATCAAGTTTTCACAAAGGGGGTACTAGTGTTACGGAATGCAGATTGTTCATAAACCTGGAAATTTTGAAGATTGAGCTTCTGCAAAATCTTTCCTGTTATATCCCTCTCATCATAACTGCAAGCCATCAATGAAAAAATGGCAGGGTGAAATTATATCACCAATATCTTCGCAATTCACAAGATACTTTGCAACAACAGAGAACTCAATGAGTACATAGTCTAAATTGTCTGAGACACTTTGAGAGTGCAATCAATTATAAAATCTTCATGTCATATATCTTTCCACTTGCGGAAAAATCTAAGAACTGCAAACACCTTCAACAAAAATGCACACCCCACACTCAAACCAATTTCAAGACACAAAGGGGATGCATAAAATTATTTGCTTCATAGTCATTGAAACTATAACCCAGCAGTAGTCTCAACTCTCAACTCTTAAGACCACTGAGGATTCAGGTAGAGATTCTTCTCACAAAATCTATATTAAAATGACTTACTGACCTTCCCTCTAAAAGCTCAGGAGCTAATAGACCAAATCGATCCACAAACTCAGAGTAAGTCCTTCGGGTTGGGTATCCAGCAAGGCTTATTCGAACAGCTTCCAGCACACCCTGCAATTAAGTTGGAAATAGGTTTAGATTAATTAAAATTGGCACATTTTGTATTTGAATTTATCCATCTTCCTCTCAGTTTATTTTAGATTCAGATAGGGTCTTTCGTAAAATTAAAACAACTGACACCACTAACCCCACATCGCAGCTGGTGCATGACGCTCTGATTCTCGAATTTCTGAGGTCGGTTTAATGAGTTTGGCTTCACACAGCGAACATAATGTGGCTCAGTCATGTTGAGTGTTTCCATCAGCGCTTGAAGTTGTTGCTTAAAGAGATACACCAATTATTTATAAGTCAGAATATTCGTAAGTATCACCAAGATTGGACTTAAGAACAATAAATCAAATTAAGGCCCGGTGTTTTCTGTCATAATTGAAGTCCCCTGTATAGATTTCTTTCACTGCATCATGCTACAGTAACTCGAGTTGAGTGTTATAGCTTCCTGGACTATACATCATCGTATTCAGTCTATGAAGTTATAAACATTTTGGTGTAATTAACATGCATTTGTCAGATCATACAGATCAATCTACGTTTTCAAGTATGCATCTGGAGTCGGTACCTTGAACCTAGAAGCCACAGAGTTAAACTTGTATGAGGACCTTGTTGACTCCTCAGGCAGTGGTGGGAAAAGACTAGAAACCAAGGTGCATTTAGAAGATGCTAATAGGTTGCAATGCTCAAGCACAACATAATCACGATTCTTATCCAAAAAGCTATTTGTCTGGTATGCCACCTATATGTAAGTTTCGAATGACCGAGTTAGCTTTGATGTATAGGTTATACAGTGTTCATGTATTAAAGTACTCACCTTGCCAGCGTAATGGGACAACATGAAATCAGTTTCTGAAAACTTTGCCTTCTCTAATCTAGGATGGTCAAATAGATTTTGAAAAAGCTTCATTGAAAATGTTGCATGAGTTGACTTCGGGAACATGCTGCACAAATTTGGAAATCAGGATAAGGACATGTATGAGTGAGAGTTTTGAAGAACACTACGCACCAATTGAGAGTTGAGACTTGAAATGTACCAAGCTTCGTCTAGAAGGGCAATTATACCAATAGGTTTCTGCAAATAGAAAAAAAAATCAAAATCAGCCAGGTCAAATTATAAGCATCACTGGCAAGGTTCATAAATTCAAAAGCAAAAAACCCGAAAAGCACATTAATAGATAATTTTCATCCCAAAGGGAAACCTAATGCTGCAAATTAATACATCAACTTGCAATGAAGCACTCGAGTGTTGCACCCATTTTATTATTTTCTGGAATATTTATTACAAAGATCAGCAGGAATTCAAATCTCAAGGCACAATAAACTGCTTGTGATTTTTTTTATTAAAATTAAAAAAATTAGCTCTTTTAAATCATTATTTGATTACTCAACCCAATAATGACGATAAACAGGAAAATTTAATATTTTAGTGGAAGAACACATAATTATCCGAAGCTTCTAGATTCACCAGGAGTTCGTATACTTAAACTGCAGCTGAAGTTCATTGAATACACAAGGCCATGGAATAGTAAGACTAAGAACCTTTTCGATCAAATCAAGAACGTCCTGATTATCTATGAATTCAATATAGCTCCAGTCGATTTCTTCTCTGCTATACTCCTCCTGTTCCATCTTAAATACATGCTGAAAAAGAAGATCAACCATGAGTGATATAGCTGCTTGCTTATAACAGAGGTGGTACTCCAGCATTTACCTCATTGAAATGTTGCTGAAGCTTCTCATTGGCAAAATTAATGCAAAATTGCTCGAAGCTGCACAATAGAACAAACTTACTGAAGCTGTCAGACTCGGATGCTGGTGACGCATATTATCCAAATAAATTCAAATTTTCTCATTTGAAATAGCTTCAGAAAAACCTTAATCAAAATACTTTCATTTTTCTCTACAGATAAAACAGATGCGAATTGAGAAGAAATTTATTATATCAAATGCTTATACAAGATCAACTAAGCATGGTTTTTCAGTAAGCAAAAATATGTATCTAGTTTGGCGGATACACATGGCCTGCAAAAGCACTGCTGAAGATTCAGCAGTCATAAATGTGCATATGATATGGAGCTAGAATGTTTTTAATCATCACATTTATTCAAGGACAGAATGCTTTCCCCGAGTTTCTAAGCACTGTTGTTTCTATATCATCATATTGCCAGCTAAGATGTGCTGACATTGTTCGTACCGCTAAAACATGATAGAACATGAATTAATTAGTGATTCATTTACTACATGAATGCTTGTATAAACCACCTTCGCAGGCAACAACAATTGTTTAAGTACATGCCTATCTTGTTTCAGTTAGGCTTTCAAAACAGCCTTAAACAAATCACTGAAAATTTCTTTCTTGCTGGAGTTAAAACTTCAAAAATAGAAGGTTTATATGGTAATTGAATTCTGCACACCATCAGCACTAAGCTGATGTTAATGAGTTAATCAAAATAGAATCGGAATAGATTTAAGGGATATATGTTTCCATCTAACCATTAAAATTTAGATAGCGATCATTATATGGCTATGAAAATGAATCAATCACGTCAATCAAAAACTGTGCGGCTTCATATCGTACCTATTACTTTTAAAGCATTCAAACCCATAGATGTCAAGCACACCAATCTGAACTTTTGAATTTAAATCTTGGCCAACAGAGATGTTTATTTTTTGAACAAGCCTGGAATAAAACAAGATGATTTAGTGCGAGCACAAATAATACATCCATGACAAGTTGAAGCTTAGATGGAACATCATGGATACATACCAATCAAATAGCCTTGCGTAGACAGTCTTTGCCAGAGTATCTCGATTTGCAACAGCAGCATTGCAGTCAAGGGCCTTAACAATAGCACCTTCACGTGTATGTATAGTTCGTGTGCAAAGTGTAGTGAGCAGAAGATTTACATCACACCTGATAACAGATGGGATATTTAAGAATGACAGTTGAACATATCTAGCAATCTTTAGATAGACGAGTTAGAAATATTGTTCGTATTAAACGAAAAAAGATGCAATGGGTTCTGTTTACTTTAAAAAAATAGTGTAGATCTCTTAATTAAGAATCACATGTCAAGCGAATATATACATTCGCATGCAGGGTAGCATAAAGAACAAAACCACAATGTCGAATGAAGTTTTTCAAGTAACAGGTATATTTTTTCACTAGTAACCCCATCTATGAATATTTGTTGAGTTCAAGCGCGATGTTAAGAAAAGATATGAAAAAATAAGCAAGCAGAGTCAAGGCAAAAACCCCAAGCAACATGACAGACCAGTACGGCATCACAAATGATGGTTATTAATAATCTATGCTACAGTTAACGGCCACTGCTTATCTAATAACCGGAGAAAAAGTTAAAGATGCATTGGATATTAAATGTCTCAATTTTAAAAGGTTTAATATTGCATCACATACATGAAAAACGCAGCAGCCATCTGAAGATGGAAATCAGAATTCTGATCTTTTATCATTGACGAGTCATGCTCTTTCCCTGGAGAAAACTCAACATTTCCAAGATGGAGAATTCCTGCCAGAGTTCGAAATATTGCTTCCTGGTAATAGAATGAAAGTTTTCAAAGGATAATCTAGTTACAATTGAGGTTTACAATGGAGCCTGAGTATGGACTGCATACCTGATCATCATGACTGATGCCGACAATGTCCATTGCTCTCCTCGTCTTGATATACTCTTCTGCATTACTCACTCCGTCCAATTCGTATGTCTTACTTTGATTTAGGTAGTGGAAATGACTAGGGTGCCCAAGTTTGTACTTTTCAGCATCCTTTAATACGAAAAAACCCATTTAAATTACTTGGTAATTAAATAATACCTCCACTTATATTATTATTTTGATGAGGATGAGCTCAGTAGCACCATCCAGAAATCAAAAAATTTGAGGGAAACACTGCACATGAGCTTCTATGCTAACTTCCAAAAGATATTTGAAAATGCTTATTAATACAGAAATATTTATTCCAAGAATTGTGAAAACAAGTGCTGTTTCACGACATAATGACTAACAGAAACCCATATTCCATACTACTGCCAGAATAACAGAGAGACTACAGAGTGTTTAAACAATATTAAACAGACTGTGTGAAATACAGATGCGTCTAACCAAATGATATCCAACGATCTTAATGTTCAAGTAAGAGAAAGATTACCCTTCCAGAGGCACAAAGATGATAAAAGCAGTGGTAGTTCCTTTCTGGATTTGTAATTTGTACCACACGAGATCGCTCTAAGAGATATGTTCTGATAGCAGCACCAGATATTCTACCACTAGCATCAAACTGAATCTCAACAAATTTTCCAAAACGACTGCATATGAATGAACATTCAGTCAACATATCCCAACGACATACTCTAAACATTTATTCGCTCACTGTCTTGTACCCTTATTGCCTTTGGATGATAATAAGTTACCTGGAATTATCATTTCTGACAGTCTTAGCATTGCCAAATGCCTCCAGAAGCGGATTTGACTGAATTTAAGAAGTGTTATAAACCATGATTAGGGAAATAATAAACCAACTGATAACATTTTGTACAAACCTTTATATGTATTGGTTTCAGTTATAATTTAGCAAAACAGGATTTCAACTGCATTAACTGATATTTAGAAAGACTTCCAGCTCTTACTTCAAGAACTTGTTGTTCTACTGTCCTTTCATCACTAACGTGAGCACGGCCGCCAACATAAGTTAGATATTGCATAATCAATTTTGTTGTTTCTGTCTTTCCAGCCCCACTCTCTCCACTTACAAGTATTGACTGACTCTTACCGTCATCCACCATAGCCCTGACACACAAAAATCAAAACTAGATATTTCAAATTGTTTCACAACATCGGACGTCAGCAACATGTGCTAGTATTGACGGACCTGTAAGCCGCATCTGCTACAGCAAACACATGAGGGCTGAGATCACCAAACTGAGCTCCCTTGTACATGTCCATCATATGCACATTGTAAAGATGAGGAAGTTTCGTGAATGGATTAACGGCGATCAAAATGCTTCCTGTATAAGTCTGCAGAAAAGTAATTTGGAAAACAGGGAAATTTAAACCCAAAAGGCAGAGACTATCATATC
>QZGG01003213.1:0-26353 GCA_006409495.1 Sedum album
CAAACATTGGAACCGGGCTTCTCGAAAGTAATGATCTAAATCATGAAACAAAAAAATTTCACGAATTAATTTGACTCTTTATCCCCTCACCCTTTTGACTTGCAAAATTAATGTTGTTAGAGTGCATTTGCATTTGTCCGGACTACTTAGAGAGCTCACCTCTAGAGTTTTAGACACTTTTTGGACACTAGGATTACCCCAAAGCAGAGCCTTCTAGCCAACTTCAAAGCAGCATGAAGATCCTTAAGGTGGCCATATTTAGGGCCCCTGGGTAGACCTATCGATGTGAACATAAAAAGGGTATTTATGTGAGATAGTTAATTCGAAAGTGAACTGAAAGATAGAATAATTTAAAGGGCCCACCATATTCATCAAGTGGGGCTTCATCGTAGTAGCGAGTTGTCATGTATGCAGCGCCTGTCCTGCCAAAGTTGGTGCCACCATGATACTGTAAACATGACATACGTGAATTAAAATGATGAAAATGAAAGTAGAATTAGGCATGATAATAAATAAAATTGTTACCATGTAGTAGTTCACAAGAGTTCCATTCCTAGCAAACCAACGCGCAACAGAGAATGCAATGTCTTCAGCTGATCTTTGAGAGGGAGGATCTCCAAACACTCGGAACCTTAAAGAGTAAATTTTTGTAAAGATGAGTAATATTACTTTCTGGTGATATAAAGGAACATATTCGGGAAAACTCACTGAGCAGTCCAGTTTTCAGTCCATAATGCAGGTTTGGTAGGGCTATTCGTCCAATGAAAGTATCCCCACAGTGCCTTCCATTACATGTATTGATCTGCAAATTAAAAGAATTTAATTTTATCAATCGTTCGTAAAAGTGGGAGATTCAGTATTGTTTCTAATAGAAAGCTAGTGCTGTTGAATATCGTACAACTGGACCAGGAGCATCGTGTTGTTTACACATGACCCACGGCACATCAGTATCCTGCGCCAAGGCCATATTCGCAGCCCATTGAATATAACTGCTCCCCAGGTGGTCATATGCAAGCTGGATGTGGTTATACTCATTCTCGATCTGTATGATAAATCCAAGTAAAGTGAATTACAGAATTAGCAGTAGAATGTATGCGGAATTTAGTATCCCAAGAAAGCTAAAACTTCAAAGAAAATTTGATAATTATCATTCATGCATCATGTGGTTAAATATGAAAAACTTGGTTCAAAGTGAAACGAACCTGAGATAAGATAATAGGGCCACCTTGAGGTGCATAAAGCCCCTCTTTTTTCATCATGTTTATAACCAATGTTACCCACTTTTGCATGTAATACTGCATACAATATAATCAGCAAAGGTGAATATCCATTGCTTTCAACTTTTGGTACGGTGATAAGGCAAAAAAATAATTACGCACTTTGAATGGCTCGTTGTCAACACGGAAAAGAATATCTTTCTTTTCTCTTAGCCAATAAGGGAGCCCTCTGAAGACAAATAAACAAGTATGACAACACACCGGATAATGGATATTATTCATGAACGTCAATCTACTACAATTTAACATTTGAAAAGAACGAATAAATAGAAACTCACCCATGATTCCATTCCGCCTGTATAAATGGCCCAAGCCTGAGTGTACAATACATTCCATGCTGGTGGATCAGCTTAATGAAACTCACTAAATCATAATTTCCGGCAAAATTGTACTGCAAGAGAATCAACACCAAAAAAATCATAAACCAGAAAAACTCACAAATCCGTCACACAAACCACAACCAACCTGTCCTTCCACTGGTTCGTGAACGTTCCAAAACACATAAGTCTGAATCGTATTCAGTCCACCTTCTTTCGCTCTCTTCAGCAATGTAGGCCATGTCTACAACCAAACCACACTAACCATCAAATTCTACTTAAACACATCAAATATTAAACAAAAAACAACAAGAACAACAAATTTACATACATCAGGTGTACTACGCGGGTAATGAATAGAACCAGAGAACAACAACTCCCTCTTCCCATCAATAATCAACGATCTTCCATCATACGTCACCGTTTTCCCCTTCCCATTCCCTTTCTCACCATGTGATTCAACCACCAGAACAAAAATCAAAATCAAAGCCAAAACCAATAGCTTCCTATTACACAAATCCATCACTACAAATGACGCTTGTCTTCAATCTGCAACATAACTTAGTTCAATAGTGACACATTAGTGACGTAATCGTGATGTGATGTAACAAACTCCATGCGCGAAGTTATTGGAGTTATAGAGCTCCGATTTTCCCTTAAATTTGAGGTCATGGAGAAAACATCGTCGAACCGTTGACAATGAACTTTGGTCACTACTACTTCTTGAACATTTCTCCTCCATCGATCCGTCTCCATCTTCAGCCACAATCAAGCGATCTAGGGTTTCCGTTTTTCTTTGATTTTGGAAATTAGAGGCTATCGATGAATGATTTGCAACGTACTACACGCGGCAAAACCAACGAGCTACTGACACGCGTCCGTATGGCTAGTAGAAGTGATCGGAGAACTTTAGACGATGATTCGGTTAAACAGGCTGGTATTAGATGGTTTACGTGGCCCAATAGTTATGCGGCCTCGGCCCAAGTTCATATGGGTCCTACACACTGTAAGCTAGGGCTCCAAGTAGCTTATTTTTCCCGGGAAAATGTAATCAATTTTTTTCACTTTCCCTCTACATATGGAATTTTTTGGGACTCAAGTTGAGGAATTGAAGTAGTCGATCTCACCTACTTGCTCCGATTACGTCGATTTGGGGTTAGTGGCGCAATGTCGAGCGAGCAAGATGATCTGGATTTGTTATTGTCGCTACAAGAGAGGGTTTTGGAAACGCCACCTGGATCTCCAGGTTTGTTTGATTTCGGATTGCATCCGTTAAATGGGATCTGGGCATTGTTTTATTTGTTCAATTTTGTTGGTTTTTTGGATTATTGAATAGGGTATGATTCGGATGATGGAGGGAAGAGGAGGAAGATGGGGCAGGCGGATATGTCAGTATTTAGAAATGCTGTTGCAGATTGTCTTGATTATGATGAGCCTCAAGAGGCTGAGAAATTTCAGAAAGCTAAAAAGCCTGAAAATTTTAGGACTATTGAACTTGAAAAGTTCTCGGGTTTGCGGATAAAGTAACCCTCTTGTTCATGGTTTTAGTGTCTCAAATGAAATGTTTCTTGTTATTTTGATTTTTTTGATTTTTGATGCTTGATGTTGATTAGGAATCGTTTGCTTACTCCGGAAGACATTAGCAACCACTTTGCGGATATAAGATTTGTTCAGTTACCTGCTATCAAGTATATTATATTCTAAATTCTTACAAGCATCAGTGGTTTTCTCTTCTCAAAGTTTGTGAGCTCATTAGAGATGTTTTTATTTATGGAATAGGAATTTGATAAAGGGAGATACACTATCAGGGTGTTGGGCGACGGTGGCGGTGTTGGCTGAGAAAGGTTTGCCTAGAACTAGTTCGATGGGGAAGAGTTACTGTATATGGAAAGTTGGGTCTTTAAATGACGACACAGTTCAGTCTTTTTGTTTGGGGATGCCTATCAGAACTTTTGCAAAGAGGAGCCTGGGACTGTATTTGCTTTTTTCAATAGCGTAGTGCGCAAGGATGCGGTGGTATTCATCCTTTCTCATACTGATTTTTTGTTGACTATAATGTTTTGGATATATAATAACAATGCCTTTTCTTTCAGGGCTCAGGATATGCTCTTAGTATTTTCTCAGCTAGTCAATGTTGAAGATGGGAACATCAGCTGATTTTGGTGTTTGTAAAGGGAAAAAGAGGGACGGAGGCGCATGCACACTAGTAATAAACAAGTAAGTGGTGACCTTGCTTGTTTTGTGCCAATTTCTGAGTTTTATTAGTATGAAATCAAGATCTTACGCATCTTTGACGAATGTTATAGTCCCTGTTGCTATACATAACTTGAATTATCAGTAACCTGTTTCATCCTAATTTCTAAAATACGTCTAAAAGTCAACTTTCTTATATTATGTCTTTGTGAGATTGATCATGCTCTCAAGCATGTGAGCATGGTACTTTGGTAGCATTTTTTGTTGATTCTTGGATTTTACTCTTAGTTTTAGTTTCCTTTAATTTACCATCTTGACTTCTTGAGTGGTCGATAGAAGTTAAGAAAAGTTAAGTCAGGACACTTAACCTTGTCTTTTTTTGGTGTTGATTGATCAGAAACATTGGTATATATTTACATTGTGCTCACAATGTAGCATTAATTATTTCAGGTCCCGTGGATTGTATTGTGGATATCATAATTCAGTAAGTAATGTTGTGTGCATCTACCTCAAGCTGCATCAGTTCTTTTACATATCGGTTACTGATTCTTGCATTTCATGATAGAAAGCGTCTGATAAGTACACAGTTACTCGAGCGGAGCTCAAAGGAGGGTAAGTTTTCAAACTTACATGTGTAAATGTATTGGTTTTCGTCCTCCCAGTTCTGCTATAAAGCTTGCTTCCATATTTTGAAATTATAGGAACCTCAAGACCGCATTCAGGGAGCCCCTTAAAAGAAAAGGAATATACATGGTTGATCCAGATGATAGAAGCTCAAAAAAGTCAGGTCAGCCTTTGAAGGTCCTATCTGTTGATGCCCTAAAAAAGGCAATGAGGTCGGTCCACTTTTATTTCATATTAATTCTCGCTTCTAAAGATCAGAATTGTGCCTAGATATTATTTGCTGAGGATTGAAGTTGAACAAATATAACTAGCGGGTGTCTTTTTTCAGCAAAGGAACAGTCAAAGTAACAACAAACCCCTACTCGCAGGGAATTCGATTTCTAAACGAAATGACAGGTTCGACTTTGATAACTTACCTTAACAGCATACCTTGAAACCATTACGCTTCTTTGTTGAATTGTTGTTTTATTGTAGGAGCAAAGAGCTTACCAATTTCTAATAATTTACCAAAGAAGCTTAGCTCGGATAAAAGGTGAATAAAACTGCACCAAAGCTTTCCCAGTAACCTTTTCAAATTATTAAACACTGAAGTGTACAAATTTGCCTCAACTTATAATTCTTCCTCAGCAGACCAGTGATTGCAAAAACAAATCCTCCAGCAGCTCAGAGACATCGACCAGCAGTTGATACAAAAGGTAAACATCCTGCCCATGTCAAAGCTCAGGCAGAGGAACCCAAAAAGAGTTCAGATAAAATGATTGAACTAGATTTCATCAGCTCAGATGAAGAACTATGACACACACCCAGGCAGAAGCCAGAAGCCCTGGCCTGTAAACTAGCTTATAAAATCGAAAGACTAGAACTAAGCTTCTTCCAATATTCTGCCTCTCGGATCTGGAAGGCCATTCGCCCTCTTTCTTGTAAATCAGTTTTTGTATGTACTATGTACTTTATTTCAATTTGATCAAGAAAAGTTTTGCATCTTACACCTCTTTGTTGATACTTAACCGGAGCTGCAAGCCTGCAACTATAGGGAGAATGCAATGTGCTGATGCTGAGGCCACACTCAACTTCAACACATGCTTGCATGATATTTACTGTACTAAAATCTCTAATATATCAAATACATTTGTAAGAAGATGAACTTTGTGGTAACCATACTGCTTACCTGATACAATTAAGTTACACATTTGACAGGACTCAATGAACAGATTCAGCAATAATGTAGATAATATCTATGCATTAAGATATAAAAAGCTGAGCAACTACAATTTTGATTCATTTGCTAAGCAAGCTGGAAATTTGATGTTTGGTGGGATCAGCCATCAGCGAGAAAAAATATGTCAGTGCTCGCAATCAAGAAGCGGATGGCTTTGAAGGAACGTTACTGACAGTTCCCTTTACGGCATATTGGACAACTTCGTCACTGAACTGGAATTGCTGCTGGGTACGGGCGTATTGGACAATTCGTCACTGAACTGGAGTTGCTGCTGGGTACGGGCGTATTGGACAACTTCGTCACTGAACTGGAGTTGCTGCTGGGTACGGGCGTATTGGACAACTTCGTCACTGAACTGGAGTTGCTGCTGGGTACAGGCGTATTGGACAACTTCGTCACTGAACTGGAGTTGCTGCTGGGTACGGGCATATTGGACAACTTTGTCACTGAACTGGAGTTGCTGCTGGATTCTAGAAATAGAACAACTACTGTAATATCATCGTGGAAATGTCTTCGCACACCACGTTCTATTTTCATCATATCCGAGTAGCGCATTTCCCTTTTTCTTGCCGCTTCTCGGAGTGCTGCTTTCACTAGTCTTTTAGCAATTCCCTGCACAATGAGTGTAATTTGTAAGCTCTTATTCAATTTTCTTTGTCTGTTTTTCATTAACACTGAGTAAATGTGAAGTAGCGGAAGCCCGCGTGAATTGTCAAGCGACAAATTCACAAATCAATACTGGATACACCAGATATAAACCGAGTAAAACTCAAGATTTTATTGATTCAAATTGATCAAAATTAAAAAAGATTGGCTAGTTATTTATATGACTACAAGTCTAGCCTAAACAAAATAAAAGGCGATGTGGGATTCAAAATAAAAAAATAAACTTGGGCTTGATTAGCCTGTATCAGTCTCCTCCACTTATGAAGAACTCGACCCCGAGTTCTCTTCTGGATACAAGGTTTCATCTGCATGATACTCATAAATGTCTACAACATTGAAAGTGTTGGATATATTCATAGAATCAGGTAGCGCCACCACATACGCATTGTCATTGATCTTTCTTGTGATCTTGAATGGTCCATATTTTTTGGTTGCAGCTTCTTATAAGTTCCTACCGGAAATCTCTCCTTTCGCAGAAATACCATAACATCATCACCAACTTTAAACAACTTTACTCGACGCCTTTTGTCTGCAGCTGCTTTGTTTCTCTGATTAACAACTTCTAACTTCGCTTTCACCTCCTCTTTGATATCTTAACCTCTCTGCCATCTTTTCTGCAGCCACATTAACTTCATGACCTCTTGGTAATTTTATCAAGTCAACAACATGATTTGGGATAGATGTATAAACAATCGCAAATGGTGATCTCCCAGTAGAAGAATGGACTGCGCTGTTATAAGCAAATTCAACTTGTGGCAATGCCAAATCCCATTGCTTAGGTTTATCCCCGCAAATACTACGAATCATGTTCCCTAATGTTCTGTTTGTCACTTCTGTTTGACCATCTGTCTGAGGATGTGCTGTAGAACTTCTGTTGAGTGTTGTCCCAAACATCCTCCATAAGGTAATCCAGAAATGAGATAGAAATTTTGTGTCGCGATCTGATGTGATGGACTTAGGAACTCCGTGCAGACGAACAACTTCTTTGAAAAATAATTTTGCAATGTTCGAGGCATCTGATGTTTTTCTGCGAGCAATGAAATGTGACATCTTTGAAAATCTATCAACCACAACGAATACAGAGTCAACTCCTCGTTGCGTCTTTGGTAAACCCAACACAAAGTCCATTGATAGATCTTGCCAAATATCATCAGGAACAGGTAAAGGCATGTAAGGCCAGTGTTTTGAGATTGTCCTTTAAATACTTGACATGTGTAGCATTTCTTGACGATAGTAGTTACATCCTTCTTCAGTTGAGGCCAATAGTATCGTTGCTCCAGACTAGCAATGGTTTTGTCTCTCCCCAAATGACCACTTAGTCCTCCACCATGCAAATCTCTTATCAGTTTCTCACGCAATGAGGAACTTGGAATGCATAATTGATTTCCTTTAAATAGGTAATCATCTTTGATATGAAAATCACCACAAGTGATGTTGCAGTTTGCACTTAGCCCACACTTCTTTAAGTCTGGATCTTGATCATATAACTCCCTGAGCACTTCGAACCCCGTAATTTCTTGTGACAATGTAACAAGTAAAGAAGCTCTTCTACTTAACGCATCAGCAACTTTATTCTGAACTCCTGACTTGTGCTGAATAATGAACGGAAACTTTTGCAAATAACTCACCCAACGAGCATGCATCTTATTGATGATCTTCTGGCTATTAAGGAACTTCAACGCCTGGTGATCTGTGAAAAGAATGAATTCTCGTTGAACCAAATAATGCTCCCATTGCCTCAATGCTCGATAAACAGCATAGAATTCTTGATCATAAGTGCTCCATTGTTGGCGTGCTTCACTTAATTTCTCGCTGAAAAATGCCACCGGTCTTTTCTCTTGGGATAAAACAGCTCCAATGCCAACTCCACTAGCATCACACTCTACTTGAAAAATCTTGTCAAAATCAGGTAAAGCTAACACTGGCGCCGTACACAATTTTTCTTTAATCAACGCAAAGCTTTCCTCTTGTGTTGGACCCCACTGAAACCTTCCTTTCTTTAAACATTCTGTGATGGGTGCAGTTATAGTACTGAAGTCACGAACAAATCTCCTATAAAAGGTTGCTAGACCATGAAAACTTCGCACCTCGGTGACTGATTTCGGGGTTGGCCAATCGCGAATAGCACGCACTTTTTCTTCATCCACTTGTATTCCCTCTTCTCCAACAACAAAACCCAAAAATAATAACTTATGGGTACAAAAACTGCACTTCTTTAGGTTGACATACAACTTGTTCTCTTTAAGCGCCTGCAAGACTCGCCTCAAATGCCCCAAGTGTTCATCCTTAGTCTTACTATAAATAAGAATATCATCGAAATAGACAACGACAAATGAACCAATAAAAGGTCGCAAGACTTGATTCATAAGTCGCATGAAAGTGCTGGGGGCATTGGATAACCCGAAAGGCATGACTAACCACTCATACAGTCCATCTTTACTTTTGAAAGCTGTCTTCCATTCATCACCCGGACGAATTCTGATTTGATGGTAGCCACTACGCAAGTCTATCTTTGAGAATACCTTCGATCCCGATAACTCATCAAGCATGTCTTCCAAACGAGGGATTGGAAATCGATACTTGATTGTGATCTTGTTGATAGCTCTACTATCAACACACATCCTCCACTGATTTCCCTTCTTTGGCACGAGAAGAACAGGAACTGCACATGGACTCATGCTTTCTTTAATAAAGCCTTTCTTCAACAAGTCTTCGATTTGCTCCCTAAGGATCTCATTCTCCTTCGGACTCATACGATAATGAGGCAGGTTAGGAAGACTCGCTCCAGGAATCAAGTCAATATGATGTTGAATATCACGCATTGGAGGAAGGTTGTTGGGCAACTCTTCTGAAATCAGCTCTTCAAAATCTTTAAGAATATCTTTGACATTTTCTGGAATGACGTCTCCATTGTTCTGAGCATTAAGTAATCCTTTGATCACAACTGGACAAAAATATTTGAATTCTTTCACATCAGCAACTAATTCATTTTCATTTTGAGACATCACTAGAAAGTTAGACTTTGTAACTTCATCAGGTTTATTGAAACTCAAGACTGGAGGCACTGCAATCTTATGTGAGTTCCATGTAAACAATAACACATTGTCTCTGCCTCTATAGGTTATGTCGGTATCATATTGCCATGGGCGACCAAGCAAAACATGACAAACATCCATGTCAAGAACATCACATGCCACTTTTTCTTGATAATATTTTCCAATCGAAATTGGAACTTGGCAAACTAATGACACTCGTACTTGACTGTCTTTACTTACCCAACCCAATGAATAGGGTTTCTCATGGGGTCTTGTAGGTAAATTCAAGTACTCCACCAACTTCTGAGAAACTAAGTTCTCTGTACTTCCATTGTCAACTATTAGGTTGCACAGTTTATTCTTTATAGAGCAGTGTGCTCTAAACAAATTTTTACGTTGTCCCTCTTGTTTTGTTGAAAATAGGATTCTCTGCAACACAAAATTAACTCTTTCTTCAGATTCTTCTTCAGCAAATTCTACGTCAGCGTATTCATCATTATCTTCTACTCCTTGTTCTTCATCGATGTGAGTAGGTACTTGAGTGACAACTGCAACAGTATCTCTTGATGGACAAACATTTGACACGTGTCCAACTCCTCCACAACGATAACCCTCCCGTAGGTTTGGCATATGGATTTGTGGCTCTTGGTCTTACAGCTCTGCCTGGATCATTTGGACGGGTTGCAGGTTTATGCACTGGAGATGTTTCCTTCGTTACCTCTTTTTCTTTACTACTTCCGGCTTCTACAGCTTCACGTGGTTGAAACCTTTGGAAAGATTGAAAATTTCTTGGGGACTTCTCCATCAATTCTGCTTTTAATGCCAAATTGGATGCCTCTGCCACAGTCCAAACAGTTTGCAGTCCCATTTTTTCTTGCAAAGATCCTTTGAGTCCACTGATATAACGAGCTACCCTCTGGTTCTCTGTCTCTTTCAACTCATTGCGTTCAGATAGTCGGAGGAACTCGGTAGTGTACTCTGTCACACTCCTTCTCCCTTGATGACAATCAATATACATTCTGTAAAGGATCTGTTCGTAATTCTCAGGCAAGAATCTCTCCGTCATCAGCTGCCTCATGCGTCTCCAAGTCCGAATTGGACTTTTACGTTGTGCTCGACGTTGTGCTACCAGTCTGTCCCACCATACCGCAGCTGTGCTTTTTAAGCGGATTGCTACCATCTTCACATGTTTACTCTCCGGAACCTCCATGACATCAAAGAATCTATCAACTTCGATTTGCCAATCTAAAAATTCCTCAATTCCCATTGTTCCATAAAACAATGGAATATCTGCCTTGACTCGATAATCATGATGATTATGTTGATCTCCAACTTCAGATTCTTCATCAATCTCATGATCATCTTCTGAATCAGATTCAACTCTTCTTGGTTGGCGATGTGCTTCGACTCTTTGAGGTTCTTCTCTCCTCCTTTGAGGTTGCTCTTCTCTCCTTCCTTGATGATTAGCCATAGCGGTTGTCAAAGCCGCTACTTGTTCACTCAATCTGGCCACCGTCTCGGCTAAGATGTTGACATCCACCACAGGTGCTGCTGGTTGGTCCGCCATAGTTTGGTGAAGAACTCTTTATGCCACTGATGAACAAAAGTCTCTTGTAATCCTGCTGAACAGGTCTCTTACAATCCTGAACAGGTCTCTAACAATCCTGATAACAGGTCTCTACAATTCCTGATAAACAGGTCTTGGATAATATAGCTTTTAGGCAATAAATGCTAGTAAAACTTTGGTTTTAGAGGATCAGCGATAAAAAGTCAGGATAAAGCCTGCTCTGATTACCAACTGACGTAGCGGAAGCCCGCGTGAATTGTCAAGCGACAAATTCACAAATCAATACTGGATACACCAGATATAAACCGAGTAAAACTCAAGATTTTATTGATTCAAATTGATCAAAATTACAAAGGATTGGCTAGTTATTTATATGACTACAAGTCTAGCCTAAACAAAATAAAAGGCGATGTGGGATTCAAAATAAAAAAATAAACTTGGGCTTGATTAGCCTGTATCAAAATGTAAATCCAGTATATGCGTTGGTAACTTGTATTACCTTACGGGGTGAGCTTTTGACCAAATTAACAGCTTCCTGATTGCTAAGTTGATCCCAAAGTCCATCGGATGCGAATATGATGAACTGATCGAGTGGATGGATTGGGTGAACAGAAACTGCAGGCTCTGCACTCAGGATAGGCTTGTTGAATTCACACAACCGAAATTTAGAACATAGAGGCTCCTTGAGGAACTCCGGCTTCTTTAAAAACAAATCACCTATTGATCGGGAAACCTGCACCGCTCGCACGATGAGAAATTATCATAACAATGCATTAACAAGCATCCTATAGCACAAAATATCTGAGATATCATACTTGTATAATGCCCTTCACACGCCACACATTATGTCTTTGAACAACTATCTGAGAATCATTTGGGTGCATCAACCGCAGCTCCTTTCTCACAGATTCTATACTAGCATTATGCTCTGCGGAAAGCTGTATGGCAACAACATCTCCATTTAACTTCACAGCTCTCCCCAACACAGCTCGAGAATCTCCAGCATTGGCAATATATATTTTTGAGTTACATACAACACCAACTAAACAGCATGACCCAACAGACGCGAGTTGCGGCTTCCCAATCCATTTCTCCCTCACAAAGGAGACAAAGCCATCTTCTGTTGCTTGAAATGTCTTTCTCAGTACATCAACTGACATGGCTTTCTGCTCTGATGTAAAATCTGTAAACACACAAAAATCATTTTACTCGTTCTATTTCAACTATTAAAAACACTAACCAACTTGCGAGCTAAATGTAAACATACTCTTGAGGTGTTTAAAGAGGCATTTATTAATATAGCGTGAAGTCTCGACGCCTCCATGTCCGTCATAAATCCCAACAAAAGTTCCGAAAGGCCCTGAGTCAAATGTACTTAAATTACCAGACTCGACCTGACTTTGATCTTCTAACAACTTATTAGCTTGAATAACAGCTGCTGAGTATTCGCCATTGACGAGTCGCCCAATGTCTTGGTGCCACAAAAGCCCGTCTTGACGACCTCCAGCATTCAAACCATTATGACTACTCCCATTCGAGCGAGCCCTCGAACGGGAAACTAGATAGTCCATCACCCCTGACAGCATTTCTCATCTCATCCAAACCAATGTTAAGTAGACAAAATCACCATATTTAAAAACCATCACGCTCAATAACAGCTCTCTGCACTCCCCAATCAAGACTCCTCTCCAACAAGATTTACTGGATTCTTAGGATATCTACAAAATTAATACACACATAAGCAACCTAATAAAAGCATCAAATGTCTTAAAAGTGGTTTTGGTCAAGTTGGATTCTAATTAAATTCCAAACCAAAAGTGTATGTCTGTATAATGGTACTAAAATTCACTCAAAACCAATAAAGGTCAAAACTTTAGCATCAAGTTACAAAATTGAACACAACCCATTATAGCTGATGCTACACTAACCCTGAAATTGGATGACACAGCTGCAAACTGTTTCAAATTCTTCAAAGTACACAAGTCACAACTAGGGTTTTGAAATTTAGAGTGATGAAGGTGGATATGGAAAAAGGGGGAAGAAGATGGGATGGTGAGGAGTGGATTATAATAGTGGGTAGATGATGACAAAATGAAGTTTGAAAAGTGAGATTTGAAGCAATGGAGAGAGCTTGATGCCAGCTAAGCTGAGGTCCACTGCCAACTCACATGGGTCCACCAACACTAGCTCACATCACATCACTTCGTCCTCTTTCTCCGCAAATATTGTCCCTTTCTCAAAAATAGGAAAAATATTGTAATATAAGGATATGTACAAAATGATCTCCAAAACATAGTGCCCATTTTCAATTTGGGACTGAAAATTTTAAAAAAAGTTCGTCAAAGTAGAAGTGTGATTCAAGGTTCTTTTGCATCTAGTGAACCATTTTACTTGGTATTGCAAAATTCTATAAGAGAAATGGAATATGCATGGTTATTTCCCAATATACGCATAAGGAGTAGCGGTTTAGCAGTCAGCCACTCGATCTCTGGTCTCGGAGGTCAGTGGTTCAAGCCCTCCTGAGTGCATGTCCATTCCTTGAGCGATGAAGTAGTACTCCCTCCGTCCCATAATTAATGTCATATTTGATGTTTTGCACGGTTTTTAAGAAATGAAAGAAAAAGTAAGTAAAATAGTAAATAGTTATGTGGTGATGAAAGAGAAAAAAGTGATTTGATAGATAATAATTGGTGAAAAAGGAAGAGATAAGAGAAATATGTGGTGGGAAACTAAAGAAGATATGTACATTTATGATAAGATTTAAAAATGAGAATATAATTTTGAGACACCCAAAAAGAAAATGAGATATTAATAATGGGTCGGAGGAAGTAATAATTTTTAGAAAAAATTCCCAATGTACTTCAAAAAACCTTAATACTATCAAATTACGCATCAATGATAGAGCACAATGATTAAGCTCAATACGTTAAGATTTCTTTGTATTCTTCTACCTGAACGACATGGTGAACACGTGACTGTTGTAAAGTTGTCCAACAACGCCACGTCAGCAAAAAGGTAACATCACAATTGGTCGGTGAATATTAAAATATTTTTTCTGCGTAATTAGTTTCGTCCATTGAGCATGCTGGTCAAACGTACAACTCATAATATATTCAGTAAACACCAACTTGTAGGCAAATGAATTTTCAATGTAAAATTATTTTTATTAATTATCAAATTATTTGAATTTTAACCAAATTAATTTGATATCTAATAAGTATAATCGAATCATATTATATTTTATAACAATTTTATTTAATTTTTCATTACAGATTAATTCTTAGTATGAACTTTTTGTCAATACGGTTGGAACCTTTATTGGTGCATCTAAATTCATGCTTGAGAAGCTAATAGTAGAGTGACAATAATACACTAAAATCGATGTCATGGATTGATAATGACTAAACCAACAACAAGCAAAATGAGCTGTCTATGAGCGTGTGACTAGAAATCTCAAACTTGGCATCCAACTTCACCATTCAAATTACATATCGACATACCATTAGATTCCTTTTTATGATAAATCATCGACAACCAAACTTTAATCAATGAACAATTGGGGCAAGTGTATTTGACAAAGTTATTTATCGAATAAAACAAAATCTAACTTAATTTATTGCGAACAATCATTGTCGATTTACCTCTAATCTGAACCCTTGGACTTAAAAATTATTGAAACTACGTCGTTTTCATTTTCTAAATAATTATGAAAATGAAATGATGTATGTTAGACTGAAATCGAACCCACAAATAACATGAAAATAATTCAAATGGAGACCTTTGTCAGCTGGAATTGTGTTTGACACTTTACCTAATGTGTATGATTGTTTGTCATTTAAGTTTGTCGATGGGATGTGAATCTCCCTTTGTTCATTGTTTTGGCTCTTGATAAGGTTGTAGCCTACAAAGACCAGTAGTTGTAGTTGCATACTTGCATGCTTTCCGATGATATCAATCATTTTAAAGTTTTGAGATCAGATAATCACATCACCAACAAAGCTGAAAATAAAATGTGGTCCAAAATCGATGCAATAATATCAGGATATGTACACTAACTAAAGAATAACATTTGATATTGTTGGAAGCAAAAAGTGCTACAAAATACTTGTATATAAAACCAACAAGAGGTCGCAATTGATTCATTTAATACTTATTGGGTTATGAAGCTCCAATCCAATATTCTTGGGTCCGCATCATTTAGAAAATATGCTAACAAGTTTGAATGACATTAATTTTTTTCTGTGAGTGCACATGTGGTGTTCCTTGGTCAATATTTATCCTCAAAACATATTTTGACAAGTATTAATTGTCTCAATGATATATACATACTTATCAAGATTGTATATATTTAGTTTTGTGATTTGATAAAATTCAGATTATGAATCTTGGTGAAAGGTTCTATGAGGACACACATCTTTGGGTAAGACGGAAGGACATGATCACAACTGTTGATTTTTATCAATCCAACGGTTGATATTAATAATTGTCAATCACCAACCACTCGTATTTTTTGCAAATCCAACTGCTCAATTAATTAAAAACCAACTTTAATTTCAACAGTCGAATTAATCAAATTAACGGCTAAGATTATATCCTTATATCTCACTAAATTCACTTCTCTCTGTATCCTAACTCATGAATCTTATATTTGCAATTTAGTGAAAAAAATACTCAGAAAAAAGCCAGTAAATACTGAGTACAAAATTGAAAAGCTTGAGGATAAGTATTGAAAACTATGGCTTTTTGAAGTTACATTGGACCCCAGTAACCCAATTACAGTGGCCGTTAGGTCACACTCAACTAGACCTCTGAGTTGGATGTTTCTATGACCTTTTATTGCGGATCGCAATGTATCAGAATCTCATGGGCCCAATTCTTCAAGCGAAACACCACTGCTCCCACGACTTACCGGCCCAGTCTGCCGGAATCTGCACCAAGACAAATCGTTAGTATGAAATTGATAAATTGCAAACATATACTGGATCAATTATCAGTTTGACCCAAAAGTCGACTTGCAGGTCATGGTTCATGATCCAATATATACTTTGCAATTACCAGTCAATTATTCGATGTGGGACAACTTGCCTTCAGCTGACAAGTTGTGCATGCCGAGATGTCAACTCCAATTCGTCTCAACCAATCCACTCGCGCACGAGTCCTTTGGTTGACCACGACTAACAATCCCCCGCCGCAGCGGTGTCCAAATGAGTTGAACATCTTCCCACATCACATACTAGGCCCAGGTTCGACCCGCTCTGATACCATGATAAATTGCAAACACATACTGGACCAATCCCAGTTTGACCCAAAAGTCGACTTGCATGTCATGGTTCATGACCCAATATATACTTTACAATTACCAGTCAATTACTCGATGTGAGACAACTTGACAACTGACATTCTTTATTATTCAACAGAAATGTCCATTTTGGCTTAGTGCTCTCGTAACAAACATTTATTGATAAAGTTCCAAGAAAGCTCAAAAACTAGCGTAAGCAATGTCGTCACTTCTGCTATATATTAGACTCAATGGAGTGAAAGTGAAAGCCACACTAGCTGAGCTGATGGATATGATTGAAGCTGATATTTGTATTGTGGGTGCTGGAATATCCGGCCTTGCCACAGCTTTGGGACTTCACAGGTTAATATACTTAAAGATATGAAACAATTTTTGTTACTATTTATTAAGCCTTTATCTTGCAGATTGGGTTTGAAAAGTTTAGTCCTTGAAGCATCAGATGAGTTGCGAGTGTCTGGATTTGCACTGACTATATGGAGCAATGCTTGGAGAGCTTTGGATGCACTTGGAATCGGCGAATCTCTTCGTCAGCAGCATATGCAAATTATTGAGTAAAAGCCGATTTTATAAACCAGATATAAGTTTGTGGGATTAGATTTTGTGAGTTTTACTTGATGACATTTGACAAACAGGTTTGTGTCTACCTCATTAATATCTGGACAAACCACTGCAGTGCTGTCTTTGAAGACTGCTGGAAAACTGTAAGTGTTACGCATATATGTTGCTTGAAATCGGAAATTGAATTAAAATTAACATTTTGTTATTTTGCACTTGAATCTTCAGTTGTTCAGTTCAACTCTTAACTATTTAGCTTGATGTGCAACTATGTGTATTTATGTGTAGTGGGGAACAAGAGGCGCATTGCGTGAACCGGAAGGTCCTATTAGAAACTCTTGCGAAAGAGCTGCCACAAGGAACCATCAGGTACTCTTCTAAGCTGGTGCATTTTGAAGAATCAGGAAATCATAAACTGGTGCATCTAGCTGATGGAACAGTAGTTAAGACTAAGGTATGCATTGCTGGTTATCTGTCACTGCATGTAGATATGTCAAAATTACCCATTATCCGTTACCCGTCCGTTAAAATACCCGTTTATACCCGCCCGTTTAGAGATAAAGGGTAATCATACCCGTTACCCGTTTATACCCGTTTATTATAGGGTCGCCCATTACCCGCCCGTTATATTTCATTAGAAAAATTCATTAAGTTCTACTCATAAACTACCGTCAATCTACTAAAAAATTAGATACTCATTTTCGTATTTTACAAATAATAGAATAATTGGTAAAATAAAAATATGTAGTTAAAGGGTAAATGAGTTATTAATGGATAAACGGGTCTTTAATGGGTAAACGGATAAATTAATACCCGTTACCCGTTTATACCCGTTATCCTATATACCCGCCCGTTTATACCTGTTTACATAAACGGGTAAATAATACTCGTTACCCGTTTATGCCCGTTACCCTTTATAACCGGGTCATACCCGCCCGTACCCGCCCCATTTGACATATCTAACTGCATGTCTGCAATAAATTTGTATTACTGGAAGATTTGATTCTGTCCATAATCAGATACTGATAGGGTGTGATGGAGTGAACTCAATAGTAGCCAAATAGCTTGGACTAAGCAAGCCTGTTTCTGCGGGTCGATCTGCATTGAGGAGCATGGCTAGCTTTGAGAACGGGCACGGTTTAGGGCAGCAGTTCTTGCAGTATTTTGGAGAAGATGTTCGAGCTGGTTTCGTCCCTAACGATGAAAAATGTGTTTTTTGGTTCATCACATACACTCCCTCCGATGAGAGTAAGATCTGTGAGGCCTATTTTGTGCTTAATTTCTGATGTTTACTTCAACTCTTCATCAAATTACTTCAGTTGCAAAATTTGTATGAGATTAGGGAAAGCGAGTGTCTTACCGTTAGGTCGTTACTTTACGTTAAATTTGGTGAACTTCGTTGGATTCATACAGAAAAACACGTGTGTGCTGTTAATGTTTTTAGTTACATTAATTACGGCCATGTAAGTAACAGATATCTGAAATTGTTACAGCAGCGGGAATGGAGCATGAACCAACTCGAATGAAGCAGTACGCATCAGAAAAGCTACGCAACATCGATGAAAAATTGAAACCAGTACTGGAAAACACTTCACCTAATGCAATATTCTCATCTCCAATTCTATACAGACACCCTTTGGAGTTCTTAACAAGGAGCATTAGCAAAGGCAATGTCTGTGTGGCAGGTGATGCCTTCCATCCAATGACACCCGACATCGGCCAAGGTGGATGTGCAGCATTGGAGGACGGTGTAGTCTTAGCAAGGTGCATTGCACAAGCTTTTAAGAAAACAGGCATGCAAGAACACGAGATGATTGAAATGGGGTTGCGTAACTACGCAAATGAGAGAAGATGGAGAAGTATTAAGCTTGTAGCGACGGCTTATATTGTCGGGTGGATACAAGTTGGGAACTGGAAGCTGACGAGGTTTATTAGGAACAAGTTTTTGTATCCTTACATGGCTAGTTTGCTGCATAAGAGCTCTGACTTTGATTGTGGGAAGCTTAACTTGTCTTGAGCACGCCCAATTTCAGCTCTATCACTTTGGACACTTTCGTTTTCAAAATAAATTTCAGTGTTATTTGATACCTTCAATTACAATAACAGTCATTGAGCAGCAGTATTACTTTCATGAGACATGAATTTGCATGAAAATCATAGATAAGCTCGTTGGCAAGGTGTCCGCTGGACAGTGCTTCATCGTTAAGTTTTGGTACCATCAATAACATCCACTTCAAGTAGCTGAGTTCAAACCAAATGATTTCACAAGAGTGCTTACTCTCTCTGCAAAAATTCTCGAAGTGATTTTTTTGCCTGGGACATGAAATGGGTTGGACACCGCATCCACATATACTGAATGGAACTTCCTGAAGAACTGGTGGACGAAAATCAATGCAAAAATAAAGAAATAAGCAAGTCAGTTTTAAGAATTTGCAAGTGCTTATATGAAAATCAAAAGCAACTAGATTTACATGCCGATCTGTTAGTAAGTCAAAGTTACAACAGAACCAATTGCTGAAGTCAAGATGACAAGGTAAAAAAATTGAGTGGCTCAGTAAGATGAAAAACGTAAATCTGAATTCTGATTCCTATGGATGAATGACTTATTACACAATTTTTTTGTGCACAGGTAGAACTACTACCCTAATACGTAACAATTTGTATATATTGGTAGTCAGCAGTATCAAGGTAAAGTTGACTATATGAGACTGATATGATATACTAGTCATTCTATCATCTGAAAGCATAGCTGCACGATGCAAGAGAATACAGCCACACAGATATAACACCTAAGAAATGAACAAAGGAATTTTGTGCAGAAAAACCTTACATTTCTCATTTCCCCATCTTTCACATCCAAATCTGTTGTCACCAAAACAAATTTCACCTTCGTGTTAGTCAAGTAGCCATACCTACACATTGAATCAAAACATTAGAGGCAACCTGAACATCACTTTTCACCATGGCCAGAAACTATATTGTCGTTCTCTTCCAACAACCTACCGAAGTAATAGCTCTAGCAACTTACACTTTATAGTTTTCAGTAGGATAGAGCAAACCGAGAAATGTCTCATTCGAAGTCGGACCAGCCTTCTTCGGGTTGTTAACTGACACCCATACATGAAAAAAACACATCAGTCATCCCCACACCAAAAAGCATAACTCTAACTGAAAACTTGTGACTGTTATTTGAATGTCACATGTACTAAAAAACAGTATTATATTTTCTTATCGGGTATGTACTTGTACCGATTACCATTACCATTTATCGAAAACACAAGCTGCTCTACGTGTAAGAGTGACCAATCCAAAAACAAAAGTCGAACGCCAAGGTTCAAATTCTACATTTCATTTTATTCCTTCCGATCACAGAAAATTTCCTAATTCCTCCCTAACAGTACTTTTTTCAAGTTACGCACTCCGAGTCTTCTTAATTCCAAAAAAATTATTATACGAGTGAGTGCATGTATGAATCTCAAATAAATATACACATGCTACATCCCTCTAAAGACACATGTTTATGTGAACTCTGTGCCGGAAATGCACCAGTCTTGATGCAGTAGAGTTGCAACATTTAACAAAATGAAACAGTATGCGGATCCAATCAAACCTACTTTGAGGCTTTGAGCAAATCAACCATTACTCGGTAAACACAAGAAACTCATCAGATTGCAAACTCAACCAGTCAAATCAGATCCATAGAACTAAAAAAAAGGATTGAGGAATCGAATACCGCGTTCATCAATCACGTCCAGCGAGCAGTGAACTATGTGGTGAAGCTTCAGAGCATCATCTGCATCCGTTAAGCTTTGAATGAAAAGCGGATTGTTCTGCTCCGAGAAATTGAAGCATCTTAGTAAAATATAACTAATTTCAGAAATTGAAGATCGGTAGAGGTGATGTGTACCTGATGGCCGACGACGGCAACGCAGACAATCATCTTCGTCGATCGATCGAGTTTGGAGTCGGAGCCTCGGTAAAAGGTTCGATTTCAAATTTATTTACAAGTCCCTCAAGTTATAAATTTTACAAATCAGTATTATGGCTGATGGGTTAGCTGATTATAATTTTCATTTTTATTTCCGACCCGAGTCATTAAAAATAAATGAAAAATAATTGTTTTATTACTTTAATTAGAAAAGGGTAAACCGACTTAACTTGGCTTCAAAAACCCTAATCCCATAACACTTTGACGCTTTTATCTGAAAATTAGAAAATCGCAGGAAGCAACGCTTTGGTAGCTCAATCATCTTCGTCTCTCCACGCCGCGTCTCTCCACGCCGCGTCTGAATTAGATGGTAGGGTTTAGCTATACGTTCACTTTGAATTTTTGGTCAAGTTTAATTGAGATGATTGTGCGTTCGGCTCTGACATGTCGGATTTCTTGTTAGTCGGTGAAATCGATTGAATCAGACGTTTGCTTGCTGTGCTGAATTGGGATTGTTTGTACTATATAATGATTTTATGTCATTGGTGATGTTAGGGAATTAGGATGTGGGCTTGCCTGTTTGTTGGTTGTTGTTAATTCAAAGTCTGATGCTGAATTAATAACCATAAAGACACAAAAGTGATGCCTTTTTAGGGTTTGCCCCCTGCAATGTATGCCGACATCACTATTTTGATACTTGCCAAAACCCTCAAGGCTTCTTTAGGTTGACATTCTGTTCATATTATTGTTGATGTATACCTTCTTGGAATTTATAGACATATTTTTTTGTATTTGATACGGTGCTAGTTAGACTTATATTTATTTCATTTTGATTATTGTTTGTGGCTTTTCCAGGCTACCATGGATCAGTTGATATGGCAGCCTTTGTTTGTCGCTTCAAACTCCGATGACAAAAGAAAATGCCTAGAAATCCTTACCGAGGTTTCCAAAAGTGTAGATGGCCGATCGCGCCTGGCTTCTCAGAATATTCTTTCTTCGGTGATTATGCTTTTGGAGTCCATTTCGTATTCTTCGGACCGTGAGCTTCAAGTGTCAACTCTGAGGCTTCTCAGAAATTTATGCGCAGGAAATATTTTGAATCAGAAATCATTTATTGAACATAAGGGTGTTGATGCAATACTGTATATTATTGGTTCCATGAGGTCATTACCTGTTTTAGATGATGGGATTGTTCGCATTTGTCTACAAGTTCTGGGTAATGTGTGTTTAGCTGGGGAAGAGAATCAGCTTGCTGTTTGGCAACACATCTTCCCTACCGAAATTGCTGAGATTGCGAAAATTCAGCTATGCAACACCTGTGATCCTCTGTGTATGATTATCTATACGTGTTCTGATGGAAGCAGTGAGATTGCTTTAGAACTTTTTGGAGACCGTGGATTGCCAGTAGTTGCAGAAATAGTAAGGACGGCATCCCGAGGTGAGTTAACTCTATTATAGACTCTTTATACAACCATAGATTTGAAATTTGTATATGTATTCAGGATGTGCCTTAATTCATTTTATCTTTCCTTGCAGTTGGTTTTGTTGAAGATTGGTTTAAGTTGCTCATCTCTCGAGCTTGCCTGGAAGAAACGCATTTCACATTGTTGTTCTCTAAATTAAGCCTTCCTGTGATGGTCAATGCCCCTGTCGACCATCAATTTAGTGACGCACAGGCCTTTCTTCTGCAGGTTGTAGGAGACATCCTAAATGAGCGACTTAAAGAAATTATCACTCCCATTAATTTTTCATCTGCTGTCATGGACATATTTACAAAAGCTGTTGCGTCTGTTGATTTTACCTCGAGAACCAGCTCCAGCCTACCGACTGGATCCACTTTGATTAATGTTCTTGGATATTCACTGACCCTCATAAGAGACTTGTGTGCTCAAGGAGATACAAAAGACGGTTCAGCAGAAGTGGTTGATTCCCTAATCTCCTCGGGTGTTTTAGATTTACTCTTGGATCTACTCCACCAGCTCGAACCTCCCGCAATTGTAAAAAAGGGCATGGAACAAGCTGGATCATCACTTCCTTTACCATCAAAATGCTGCCCTTACAAAGGATTTAGAAGAGACATTGTTGGAGTTATTGGCAATTGCGTGTTCCATAGAAAGCACGTCCAAGATTACATCAGAAAAAAGAACGGTATCTTTCTTCTCCTTCAACAATGTGTGACTGATGAAGAAAACCCGTATTTGAGGGAGTGGGGCATCTGGTCTATTAGAAACTTACTGGAAGACAATCCAGAAAATCAAAAAGAGGTTGCTGACTTGCAGATTCAAGGAGCTGTGGATGTGCCGGAGGTTAGCGGCCTAGGCCTCAAGCTTGAAGTTGACGAGCTTACTGGTCGAGCCAAACTTGTAAACATTCCAACATGAACCTTTTTATCAACGTGCTTTAAATCCGGAATAAACATGAGTGTTGTAAACATTCAATACAATTCTTTCTGAAGCTATATCTAGTCCAACCAGATGGTTTCTAATTTCGTGGTCACTTGGCAAACTTTATACTCTCTTACAAAATCGAACCACGATAAAATCAAACGGTTCAAACTCAATCCAATTGATTGGTCGAACCGACCCCAAGTTAGCGGCCTCGAGTTTCTGAGGGATTTGATCCGACGACGAAAGTTCACAGCGGCGGCGCGAGCGCCGAAACCGATTAGACCCATCTTATGTCGATTTCCTCTTCCGGGTAGCATTAGTCGTGACTCTCCCATCTCTACGAATTGATGTTTAGATCAATCCTCATCCATCGATGTTTCTCCAGCGCCATTTCGAATTCACTAGCTCTCAAACCCCGCCCGATTCTTTATCCAAAACCCACTCCAAACCCTACTTATCAATGCAACAAGGATCTCGCTTCCATGATTCGAAATGGGCAGTATTTCGATTCAGTTCAAATGTACAGAAACCTCGTATCTGACAAGGTATTGTCGTGTGACATTTACACATTTAACATGATGGTTAACTGCTACGCTTGTCTAGATTGTATTGACTATGGATTTGGGATTTTAGGGTTGATTTTGAAGTTGGGTTTGACTCCTGATGTTGTTTTCTTCACTACATTGATTAAAGGTTTGACCTTAGAGCAAAGGTTTGAGGATGCTTTTTGGGTTTTGTGTAGAATGGATGAGTTTGATTGTATTCCTAATGAGATAACTTGGAATACTTTTTATAAAGGGTTGTGTGGATTTAAGGATTCAGTTGTTGTGGTTAGTTTAGCAGATAGCGTAGTTAGTGATTTTAGTGATGTTGGCGCGGGTTCGAGGTATGTGTCGGATGTTAAATCTCTTTGTTATAGTGTACTTGTTGTTGATCTTGTGAAAAGGGGGTCAATTGGTGTAGCGGAGGAGTTGATGGGTGAGATGAGGATTAAGGGTCTTTTGCCGAATTTGTTAGCATATACCTCGGTTATTTGTTTTTGGTGCCGTGCTAATGATATGGAGAAAGCAATGAATTTTTTTGTTGAGATGAAGGAGGTTGGAGTTTCTCCGGATGTTGTTGTTTATAATATTATGATTCATGGATTTTGTCAAGCTGGTGAGTTGGACGGGGCGTGGCTTATGTTTGATGAGATGAAGAAAGAGGCGATTTTTCCTAGTGTTGTAACTTATAATTCATTGATTTATGGACTTTGTCGATTGAATGAGTTGGAGGAAGCTAAATCAGTTTTTGAAGAAATGGTGACAAGGGTTTGCCCTGATTTGGTTACTTACAATACACTCATTTGTGGTTTGTGTGGTGCTGGTGAACTTAGAGAGGTAAGAACTTTGTTTGATGAAATGGTGGAAAAAGGAATTTCTCCCGACATTATCACTTACAACACTATGATGTATGGTTTAAGCAGTGCTTCGGAGTTTGAAGAATCGAAGGCCGTCCTTGATGAAATGGAGAAGAAAGGAATAAGTCCTGATATATTTACTTACAACACGCTGATCTATGGTTTGTGTCGTGTTGGTGAAATTACTGAAGCCTGTCAGATTTTTTCATTTATGAGCTGGAAAGGAATTTTTCCGAATTTAATAACATACAATTCATTGGTCAATGGTTTTTGCCAAGTCGGTAATTGGTTTGCTGCAATTCGTCTTATCAATGAAATGAAGAGCAGTGGAGTATCCCCCGATGTGTATACCTATAGTTCATTAATTCATGGCTTATGTCGCGCTGGTAAATTGGGTACTGCGTGGTTTGAGTTTGTTGAAATGAAAAAGAAAGGAGTTTCTCCAAATGTTGTGACCTATACTTCAATAGTTCATGGCTTGAGCCGTGAACACAAGTTTGACGATGTCAGGCGTATATTAATTGCAATGAAAAAAAGCGGAGTTTTTCCAAATGTGCATACATATACTTCGATCATTGGAGGTTTCAGTAAAGCGGGTAACTGGGAGGAGGCTACGAATACCTTCCATGAAATGCTTAAGGATGGGGTTAGACCAAATGCTGTAACACTTAATGTGGTACGGCATTCACATATCATGGAAAGTGAGAATAATGAAGCGGCTCAGTTCCTAGAATTCGTGATTGAAAGGCTCATGCCTGTTCAAGAGAAACGACCTCGGAGAAAATTTACGGTGTGATGCTTGTGGCATGGTATCTGCCAGATTCAACGAAACAGCTCTCTTTCCGTTATATATCTAACTGGATTGAAGATATCTTGATGAATGCAGCATCGGGAGTTGATTATCAAATTAGGAGACCATTGCAGGCGATGACCAGCAACTAATAATTGACTTGCGTCCTGAAAATTGAGCTGGACTGCGGATCACATCATTCATTGACTTTGGACATTGGAGCGCTACAAAGCTGCCAGTCTTATACAAATCCAAATGTTTTAGCAGGTCTAGTCTTTTATTCACCATTAAGCTTTTCCGCATAATTTTATTGAGACTAATCATGTGTTGTTCATTGTTCACAGGGCTTGCAAACATTTTGGGGGTATTGAAAAGAATGGGTTGCCCCCAACTTGAGAGGAATGAATATGAAACTCACAAGGCTTGTTGAAGTATTGTTACCACAGCTCACATCAGCCTGTCATTTCTTCCTGTGGTGAAGGTTAGTGATAAAGTGACAAATATGTCTTTTTATTTTTTTCTTCGAAGCTGAAAGAGCCATGTATCTCTTTATGTGTCAAATATTAGCATAGGCTAATACAAGTATTTTTCGTTGCTTAGGTATTTGGTGACCTTTCTGAACTGCTGCTGAGAAAACTTCTTAATGGCGGGTCTCCAATAGCAAAGACTAAGAAGCTAGGACGCTTTTGGCAAGACCGGGCAATGGCGGAGGAACTCTTCAAACTAGAACCTGTCAGTCTACAATGTAGAATCCAATCTATACATAATACTGAAAGTCAACCTTCACAGTCTAATCTATATTAAAGAATACTTGTTCACAATGTAAGCCACGTTCTTTAATTGACCTTGCTTTGGATCTCGTGCAGCTGCATACCTTCAACCATATAAGCTTTCATTTTCTTCAACTATAGATTATTACAAAAATCGTATAATTTATAATTATTTAATGACATTTTCACGCTTCATAAATCACAAACTTGTTAACTAAATTGCAGATTAATTAGCAAATTTTAATTACAAATCAATTAGTAAAACTTAATTTCCAAATTAATTAGTGATTTCCCTAAACTTGTACGGAGAAGTAAAAAGAGCTGACA